>PVJC01011716.1:0-41055 GCA_004026665.1 Murina feae
ACACACACACACACATACACACACACACACAAAAGGCGCCTGGCAGACTGGGGCCATCATAGGACATCCACTGAGGGGTCCCAGACTGTGAGAGGGCACAGGCCGGGCTGAGGGACTCCCTCCACCCCGAGTGCACAAATTTTTGTGCACCGGGCCCCTAGTTGAGACATAAAATCAAATTTGCCTCCCTTGGAATCTGGATTAGTTTTTCTTTTTTAAAAAATCTTTATTGTTCATATTATTACAGTTGTTCCTCTTCCACCCCCTACCCTATAGCTCACCTCCTCCCAGTTCCCACCCCACCCTCTGCCCTTACCCCATTCCCCCACTGTCCTCATCCATAGGTGTACAATTTTTGTCCAGTCTCTTCCCACACCCCCAACACCCCTTTCCCCTTGAGAATTGTCAGTCCACTTCCTTTCTATGTCCCTGATTCTATTCTATTCACCAGTTTATTCTGTTCATCAGATTTTTTATTCACTTGATTTTTAGATTCACTTGTTGATAGATATGTATTCGTTGTTCTTAATTTTTATCTTTACTTTTTCTTCTTTGTCCTCTTCCTAAAGGATACCTTTCAGCATTTCATATAATACTGGTTGGGTGGTGATGAATTTCTTTAGCTTTTTCTTGTCTGTGAAGCTCTTTATCTGACCTTCAATTCTGAATGATAGCTTTGCTAGGTAAAGTAATCTTGGTTGTAGGCTCTTTCTATTCATCACTTTGAATATTTCTTGCCACTCCCTTCTGGCCTGCATGGTTTCTGTTGAGAAATCAGCTGACAGTCGTATGGGTGCCCCCTTGTAGGTAACTGACTGCTTTTCTCTTGCAGCTTTTAATATTTTCTCTTGGTCTTTTGCTCTTGGCATTTTAATTATGATATGTCTTGGTGTGGTCCTCCTTGGATTCCTTTTGTTTGGGGTTGTCTGTACTTCCTGGACTTGTAAGTCTATTTCTTTCACCAGGTATGGGAAGTTTCTGTCATTATTTCTTCAAATAGGTTTTCAATATCTTGCTCTCTTCTTCTAGCACCCCAATAATTTTGATGTTGGTACGCTTGAAGTTGTCTCAGAGACTCCTTACACAATCTTCATATTTTTGGATTCTTTTTTCTTTTGGCTTTTCTGGCTGGGTGCATTTTGCTCCTTCATATTTCATATCTTTGACTTGATTCTTGGGATCTTCTAGTCTGCTGTTGGATCTCTGTATAATATTCTTTATTTCAGTCAGTGTATGCTTAATTTCTAGATGGTCCTTTTTCATATCCTTGAGGGTCTCACTAAATTTATCGGCAGTTCTAGAAAATTCTTGAAAAACCTTATAACTGTGGTTTTGAAATCTATATTCAGTAGTTTTCTTTCCTCCATTTCTGTCATTTGTGACCTGTTTTTTTGTCTCTGCATTTTGGCTGCTTCCCTGCATTGATAGAATGGTTTTCTATGCTATATGTCCTGTAGGGCCGAGTGCCTCAGCCTCCAAATTACCTGAAGTGGACACTCTTGGTGCACTTCTTTGTGGGCTTTGTGCACAGTATTTTTGTAGCTAAGCCTTGATTGTTGTTGATATCACTGAGGGGAATTGTCCTCCAGGTCAATTGGCTGTGAGATTCATCTGTGTCTACTGTGGTAGAACTTCTGTTCTGGAGACACTCTTATGGGGCAGGGCTCACTTCAGTGGGGCTTTGGTGCTCACTGAGTCTGCCCCCTGAGTGTGTCCCTTATAGATCTGAGGAGTTGCAATCTGGATAGTCCCACTCTGACCACTGGGTACACTGGCTCTTGGATCTCTAAGGAGGTGCTATTTTAGCCTCTGCCTGAGGCTACTCAGCCTTTTATATTCAAAAGCCTCTGCAAGCAGCTTGGGTGGGGCAGGGTCTCAGGGAATCAACAGGGCAGAGCAAACAGCTATGGCTGATCTTTAGCCCAGCCCTAAGAGGCCCTTGGTCTCAGTGTCCTGTGGTAATTGCTGTAAGCACTGCTGAGAGAAAGCCGCTCTGGAGTTCCTCCCACTGCCAGAAAGTCCAACTTCTCCCTGTATGAGTCTTGATCCCTAGAAACTCACCCAGAACTGGAGTTCAGAGCTGCTAGGAGCTTGTGTCTCCCTCTGGATTGAAAAAGACAACCGAGTCCTCAGTTGCCAGCCCTCTCCACGTGTGCCTCCGTACCTCTGCACTTTACTTCTGCACCTCCTCTGAGTCTCAGTGTGCTGTTCTTTTCCCTTCTAGTTGTAGGATTTACATTCAGCTAGCCTTCCTGTGGTCCTGGGTGGTGTCCGCCCTTTCTCTTCATTGTAGTTTTGAAGTGGTTGTGGGAGGCAGCAATTTCAGGTGTTTACCTATGCCACCATCTTGGTTTCTTCTGGATTAGTGTTTTTGAGTTAATTAAACTTATATGAATTCAGAAGTCACGTTATAGAACTTACAAGACAAGATCAAAAGAAGTAAAAAAAAAAAAAAAAAGAAGTATAAAGCCTTCTCCCAAGTCTTTCACCCGTCTACAATGGATGTTTTCAGGGCCTGGCTGGAGCTAAGTGCTTGTAGACAAGGAGAAGAGGCAGAACTGGAGCCACCTTATCAGAAGAACTTGCATTAAAATACAGTAGAATTGCATCAGAATTTGTAGAGAGAAAAGAGCATGCGTTTGATATCAGATTATCTTGATCTGGTGAATCTACTTTCTCTCTTCCAAGATGTTTGACTTTGGGCAAATTACTTAAACTCCCTGAATCTCAGCTTCTTTATCTTTAAAGTTCAGATGATCTGATGATAATACTGTCGGACAAAATGAAGTAATAGCAGGTATTCAATGCATGTGTTCCCATAGTTTTAGCACCTTTTTTAGCACCTGCATTTCTGCAGTGGAATTGTTAATTTTCTAGTCAGTCTCCCAAATAGACTTTAAATTTCTTAGGAAAATTAGGTTATATTATGTACTAGAGGCCTAGTGCACAGATTCGTGCATTGGTGGGGTCCCTCGGCCTGGCCTGTGTCTTGCCGCAATCCAGGACCCCTTGGATGTTAAAGAGCCGATTTTGGCCTGATCCCCACAGGCCAGGATGAGGGGCTCCACTGGTGCACAAATCCGTGCACTGGGCCTCTAGTAAGCATATAAGATCTTTGGTTAATCTTTTCCTGCCCTCCCTCCTCCCCCGTTCCCTCTGAGATTCATCAGTCTGTTCCGTGTTTCCATGCCTGTGGTTTTTGCTCCTGCACTGAATGTCTGCCCCCTAGTAGTCAGTGCATGTCATAGCTACCAGCCGGTTGGCCAGTTGGCTGGTCACTTAGGCTTATATATATAGACTAGAGGCCTGGTGCGATCCCTCCTCCTGGCCTGTGGGGATCAGGCTGAAACCGACTCTCTGATATCCCCTGAGGGTTCTGGATTGCGAGAGTGCACAGGCCAGGCTGAGGAACCCCACCAGTGCATGATTGGGGCCGGGGAGGGACTGCAGAAGGGCTCTAGGGTGTGTCCAGCTGTCTTGCTCAGTCCTGATCTGGGCCATTGAGGCTGATCGGGGTTGGCTGACTGGAGAGGGACTGAGGGAGGGCTCCAGGGCATGTCTGGCCTGTCTCACCCAGTTCTGATTGGCCAGACCCCAGCAGCAAGCTAACCTACTGGTTGAAGCATTTGCCCCCTGGTGGTCAGTGCACATCATAGCAACTAGTTGGATGGTCAGACACTTACTGGTAGCATATTAAGCTTTTATTATATAGGATTTTTTGTATTCTTGGTGGCTAATATAATAAACAGAATAGATATTGAAATAGTTGTGGAATGAAAGAAGTACTTGATGTCATTGAGTAGAGCCTCAATGTGGTAGAGGAATGAAGGAAGGGTATCTAGCTTATTTGGTTAGGACATCAGAGGTAACATTGGTTAACAAGGAAAAACAAGGCAGAGAGAATATTAAGAATAGTAGCGAGTTGATTAGTAGAGACAAATGCAATGCTAAGTCAAGAATGTTAATAAACTCTAGGTCAGGTGTTTCAAGAAGAAATGAGTACTGAAGAACAGAGGCAACTTAGGAGTTGGCAAGTCCATAGAGATACATATACCCATATGCACAGTGTATGCACAGAGGAAGGGAGTTTATATAATTCTTAAAGAACTCTTACCTACTCATTCAATTATTATATGTTTATGACTCATCTAGTTTACTTCAGAACTGTATGAGGAACATTGCAATGACCTAAACTGTATGAGGCATGAGGAATTTGCAATGATCCAAATAGGTAAAATGTTTCTCCCTCATTAAGTCAAAAGAGAGACAGGCATTTAACAAATCATTATCTAAAACAACATGTAATTACCAATTGAAATAAGTTCAGTGAAAAGAAAGTTATAGAGGCTGCTTGTGTGTCTTTTTTTTTTTTTTTTACCAATGTCCACTCTGCCTATCTAATTTAATAAAAGCATAATATTGAAATTGACTGTTTCTTCGGGATGCCTGAGCTACACCCACCAGCCAATCAGAGCGACTGTATGCAAATTAACCCAGCCAAGATGGAGGCTGGCACTCATGGAGCTGAGTAAACAGGCAGTTTCCGTTGCAGCAGGAGTAAAACCGTTTGCCGGCCACTTGGGCTTTTCTCGGCTCCAGGCAACAACATATTTGCAACATTGTCTCAATTATAGAAGCCTTGGAGTTGAAACCAATAGAAGGCTTCGTTACCTGCCTAGGCCTCGGCTTAAAGGAACAGGGTATCAATTATAGAGGATAAATAAACTCCAGAAACCTGCTTCCAGCCAGCCTTGCTGGGATGTTGGGTCAATGGGAGCTGTGGGTAGCCTGAAAGCCTGAAAACAGCCCTCAGCCCGTCACCCATGCTGGCCACACCCCAGCGGGGTGAGGGACACCACTGGGGGGCTTGGCCAGCCTGCAAACAGCCATCAGCCCCTCACCCAGGCTGACCAGGCACGCCAGCGGGTGGACATCCCCAGAGGGGTCCCAGACTGCGAGAGGGCACAGGTCAGGCTGAGGGACCTCTTGAGTGCACAAATTTTTGTGCACCGGGCCCCTAGTCTTTAATAATAAGATGTGTGAGTTTTGGTTGGGAATACCACCACAAACCTATCATATCTTATATTGTTTCTTGTCCAAATGACTAAGTTCTGCCTAATGGACTATAAACAGAACTGATTTTTTACCAGTTATCAGAGATGTACAAAAAGTAATTATTCCCTACCCTTTCTTCCTTCCTGCTGGCTGGAAGATACTGAGAACTGAAATGGCAGCCTTGGACACTAAGATGGAGGCTGCAGTTTGAAGATGGAAAATTTCCCTTATAGCTTTGAATTCATGAATTAAAATGTGACAGAGAAATGAACTTCCATCTCATTTAAACCATTATTTATCTAGATCTCTCTGTTATTGCAGCTTAGCCCAGGCCCTAATTAATACAGAAGACTATGAAAGAGGGGAACCCAGTTTGAACGGGGAAGGAGGGGCAAGGAAATATCCAGTGAGGCAGTGTCTGTGAAGTGGAATGATGAAAGAATAAGAGTGCTCCAGGCAGAAGAACAGCACACACGAACCCTGCAGTAGAAAAGGACTTGATAAGGAGCAAGCAAGGATGTGTAAGGAATGTGGGAGACAGTAGTGGAGAAGTGATCAGGGCTAATCCTAAATGAAATAGAAAGTCACTGAAAGATTTTAAGTGAGGCAATCCAGCCTGATTTTTATTTCCAAAAGATCCCTGGGACCGTATCGGAAGGACTGGGCAGATGAGGAAGATCACTAAGCCTCAGTAAAAAGGATGGCAATTAGTACTAGATGTGGGATTATGATGCAGAGAAGTGATGGGTTTGAGTAACATCTTGAAGGTCGAATTATCAGGTCTTTCTGATACATAGGATGTGTGTCACTGAGAGGAAAGGTGCCTTTAAACCAATCACCACATTTTGAAAAGAAAGACTGAAGGAAGGAAAGAATGGGCAGAGGAAATATACATGTTCAGTTTCTTTTGAATGCTGTATATTGAAAGACACAAAACCAGCATTCAAATCCCATCACTGACAATTATCAGCTGTGTGTGACTTTGGAAATGTTATAATTTTACAGATAAAAAAATAAGGTTTAGAGATTAAGAAATATAAACTCAGCATTTGAACTTAAAATCTAATGAAGTAACATGCAATGTATGTAAGAAATTGAACGTTTAAATATTGCAGTGCTTTCTGGTAGGGAACTAAAATATACTGGGGAGTAGGGGGCATTTCCAGTCAGGCAACCAAAGTGTTTTACTCTAGAAATGACCAAAAGAAACAGAATGACTTTAATACCGAGGCAAGATGTAGCATAAACAATTAGGGGATATAATGCAAGGTCTGATCAAATAATATCAATCAGACTTCTAGGAAAACCTATTAACATAACTATCATTCAAGTCTATGCTCCAACCCATAAAGGCTAAAGAGGAGGAACTTGAAAGCTTTTATGCAACTATCCAAGAAGAAATTGATCATACATCAAAACAAGACATGCTGATAATTATAGATGACTTGAACACAAAAGTAGGAATTAAAACAGAGTCAAATGTCATTGGAAACTTTGGAGTAGGGGTCAGAAATAAAGCAGGAGATCAGCTCATGGATTTCTGCAGCCAACCTGTCTATCACAAACACTTGCTTCAGACAACCAGATGACTATATACATGTGCATTACCAGATAGCCAATGTAGAAATCAAATAGACCATGTAATTGGAAGCAGGAGATGGAGAAGCTGTATTCCCTCTCCCAAAACAAGACCAAGAACAGATTGTGGTACTGACCATGAATTGTTAATATCAAACATGAGAGTAAAGCTGAAGAAGAGGACCAAAAGAATCATAGTACCAACATATAACATAGATAACACACCTGATGTGTTTAAATTCCACAGATTTGCATTGTTAAGTTTAATTTCCTGAGAACCAGAAGAACTGTGAAGTGAAACTAGAAATATTAGGGAAGAATGCAAAAAGATAATGCCAGAAGTAAAAAGAAAAAAAATTGAGAGAGAGGGATAGTCCTGATGGACAGGAAGCTAGTGTCAGGACGGACTCGGTATGGATAGACAGGATAGTTTCCTGTAAGCCAGTGTCTCAGACAAGGATGCATTTAATCTCCCTATTGTTTAATCTGTATGCAGAACCTATCATACAGAAAACTGGGCTAGACTCAGAGAAAGGAAGAGTGAAAGTTGGTGGGAGAAATATCACTAACAACATACGCAGGTGACACCACCTTACTGGTAGAAACTAAAAATGTTTTGAAACTACTTCTGATGAAAGTGAAAGAAGAAAGTACCAAACCAGGACAGCATTTCAATATCAAGAGGACAAAAATCACGACTATAGAAGAAATATGCAACTTTAATATAGACAATGAAGACTTCAAAATTGTTAAAGATTTACCTTGGTGTAACTCATCAGTTGAAATGGAGACTGCAGTCAAGAAATCAGGCTGAGACTTGGAAGGGTAGTAATGGAACAATGAGGAAAGATCACCCAAAACAAAGATGTGTCATTAGAGAACAAGCTAAGATTATCCACATCCTCATATTCCCAATTACTGTGTATGGATGTGAAAACTGGATAGTGCAGAAGACTTATGGGAAAACACATTGGTTCATTAAAATATGATGTTGGAGGAGAGCGCTATAGGACTGCCAGAAAGATAAGTCAATCATTGAACAAAGCAAGCCCGAAACATCACTGGAGGCAAATGACAAACCTGAAGCTGTCCTACTTTGAACACATCATGAGGAAGCAGGATTCCTGGAAAAAACGCAGTAATGCTGGGAAAAATGAAGACAGCGAAAAGACCAAATATAAGATGAATTGACTCCATAAAAGAAGCCATAGGCAGGATTCTGCAGGAACTGAGCTGAGCTCTTGAGGACAGAATATTGTGGACATCACTCATTCATAGGGTCACCAGGAGTTGGAGGTGAGTTAGTGGCATGCAATACACACAAAGTACCATAGTAAAAAGATAATGGGCTCTGGAGACAGATGCTCAGTTATATTACTTCCTTATTGAATGACCTTCACAAAGTCACTTAAATTCTCAGAAACTAAGATTTCTCATGCAAAAAAAAAAAAAAAGAAAAAAAAAAAAGAAGAAGTCTTGTCATAGGGATTAAAAAATGGTAAAATTTATAAGACACCTAGAAATGTTTCTGGCAAAAGAAATGATGCATAAAGATATGCTCTCCTTATAATTCTCCAAGTTGTTTTCTTGTTGAACCTTACAGTAGGTGTTTGATTGGTGTAGACATCAGATAATTGAGTCCTATATTTTTATACCAAAACTCCGAAAGAAAGGAGGCTGAAAGACAAATCCAGGCTGCTCTGCAGTCATGTAATGACTCTTGTTCTTCCTGGGTTAGAATGCTCAGGCTGGGAGGTGAGTCTCCAAAGAACATTGAACTTGGACCCCATGACTCATTGGTTAGCATGCTCTGTTTTGCACTTTTCCAGAAGGTAAACATGACCTCCTGGAAAAGTTATTATCAAGCTGTACTAGTGAGATCTGAATGCAACTTCAACAGATGTCATCATTTTTTAGACTTTTCATTTATAGATACTCCACCTAGCCTCCTGGAATCTGAGGACATTTACTCATTGTACTGTGGAGAAGTGTTCTGGGCCTAAAGCAAGAATACTACTTTCAAAGTAAAAGGACTAAATAATTAACAAGAGGACCCACTCGCAGGTGAAATTTGGCCAAGGTATTAGGACTATTATGCAGCAAAATGCCTAAGGTATATCATGGATATTTGATGAAAGTACTTGGTCATCACTGTGATTTAAAAATTCATCCAGTGACCTAGAAATTCTGAAGGATGGTTTTTAAAAAAGGGTCTTTTTTTGGTCATCTCAGAATATATTGGATTGTGTAGAATAGATTCCTTCTATAGAATTATTCACAAGGGATGTCCTTCATCTTAGTGTGACATGGAAAGTGGGATTGGACACTGGGGTAGCTGGACATTGGTCTGGAACTTTGTAAGACAGCCTGTTTCTTTTGCACTTCAAAACAATGAGGGGATGGTGTGCAGTTCAGAATGAAATTTTTAGAAGTTCAACACAGGAAGCTGTCATGGTGGGAATTTGCCTATATAATGGTGTAATTAGATTCTATTGGGAAACAGATACTTGCTTTTTAGAGAGTTTTGTCTCTATTAGTTTATTATAATGGGTTCCTTCAACTTCTGGGACATTATTCTTGCAACTATTGATGATGGGGTTGGCTTTTTAGTATGCCAGGTACCACTCTTACGTCTCATTTCTGGTACTGGATTTAGCAATTCTCAAGATGACCTGCCCTTCTATACCCACATCTATACCTAGTTACTGAGGAGGGTGATATAAGGAGAACACTTTGCTATTTGTTATTTTTATTTAAAAAAAGAATAGTTGAGCAAACTGAGAGAAATAGGAATGAAACTAAATTGTGCTGAAGAGAAATTCTATTCTTTTACCTTTTAGATTTATTTATTTTTGTACAAGTAGATCATCTATAGGTTATAATAATTATGAAACTTGGAATTTATCCAGTTCTGTAGTGGGTAATTACAAAATTGCTTTGTTTAATTATGTGGTATTTTATAGGACGGCATTTTTAACCTTTGTCACTAGTACTAAATGGAAGGAGACACAGCTCTTCATAATAAGTATCATAATTTTAATTGCACCTAAAGTTTATTTAGAAGCTATTATTTAAAAAATATTTTTATTGATTTCATAAAGGAAAGGAGAGGGAGAGATAGAAACATCAATGATGAGAGAGAATCATTGAGTGGCTGCCTCCTGCACGCCCCCTACTGGGGATTGAGCCCGAAACTGAGGTACATGCCCTTGACCGGAATCGAACCCAGGACCCTTCAGTCTGCAGGCCAATGCTCTCTCCACTGACCCAAACCAGCTAGGGCTAGAAGCTTTTAAAGACGTGCTCTAATCTGTGTAATTTTTTAGTAGATAAAAATTGCTGAAGTAAATTGGTTTGTGGTAACAAAAGTCAAACAAGAATAACTGGGTATTGATAGTCTGCCCTACCATTCAAATTTCTTGAGTCCTGCTTTGATTAACACAGACACTGCCAATTCATTTTGCAACATGAGGCAAAACCTTATGTAATCAAGTGGCTCATTAGATAAGATCAGAAGATTTTAAAATACACTTAAAAAGCAGAACTAATATTTTGTATTTAAAAATGAGATCAAAGTGGACTCCATATCCAGAAGACCCTTTGCATATATTATCCTTCTGTGTTATCAGAAGTGGCTTTCATGGACATTCACTGTAAGTCCATGTCCATACTAATGACAGATTTAAGTTAAACCATCACATTTATTCTCTCGGTATGACTTATGTGCAAGGCAATGAAAACCCAACAATGCACATAGTGTCTTTTTTGATACTTTTGTCTTTAAAATGCAACTACACAGGTGACACTTTATTTATTTATTTGAATTTATTAGTTACTGGGTTAATAAAATTAAGTAGGTTTAAGATGTATAATTTTATAATACATCATCTATCTATTACATTATGTGTTCACCACCCTGAGTCATGTCTCTCTGCATCACTAATTTTTCCCCCTTTTTTCTCTCCTGCCTCCCCTAACCCCCATTTCCCTCTGATAATGACCATGTTGTCTATGAGGTCCCCCCCAACTTTAATCCCTTTACTTTTTCACCCAGCCCCACTATCTCCTCCCCTCTGACAGCTATGAATCTGTTTTTATTTTGTTAGTTAATTTTGTTCATTAGATTCCACTTATAAGTGAAATAATACAGTATTTTTTCTCTGACTAGCTTATTTCACTTAACATATTACTCTCCAGGTCCATCCATGTTGTTGCAAAAAGTAAGATTTTTGTCTTTTTATGGCTGAGTAGTATTCCATCATGTAATTGTACCACAACTTTTTTATACACTCACCTACTGGTGGGCACTTAAGCTGCTTCAAATATTGGCTATTGTAAATAACAATGAACATAGGGGAGCATATATTCTTTGGAATTAGTGTTTCAGGTTTCTTTGTATCTATTCCCATAAGTAATCACTGGGTCATAAGCAGTTCCATTTTTAATTTTTTTGAGGAAACTCCATACTGCTTTCCACAGTGGCTGTATCAATCTGCATCCCCACCAAGAAAGCATGAGGGATTCCTTTTCTCCACATCCTCACCAACACTTGTTTGTTGATTTATTGAGAATAGCCATTCTGACAGGTGTGAGGTGATATCTCATTGTGGTTTTAATTTGTATTTCTCTGATGACCAGAGATGATGAAGATCTTTTCATGTCTATTGGCCATCTGTATGTCCTCTTTGGGAAGTGTCTATTCAGGTCCTTTGTCCATTTTTTAATTGGGTTTTGTTTTTTTTTTTGGTGTTGAATAAGTTCTTTATAAATTTTGGAAATTAACTCCTTATCAGATGTATCATTCATAAATATGTATTCCCATTTAGTGGGTTGTCTTTTTATTTTGTTGATGGTTTCCTCAGCTGTGTAAAAACTTTTTAGTTTTACATAGTCCCATTTGTTTATATTTTTGTTTGTTTCCCTTGTCTGAGGAGATATGTCAGAAAAAATATTGCTATGGGAAATGTCTGAGATATTACTGCCTGTTTTCTTCTAGAATGTTTACAGTTTTGAGTCCTTGATCAATTTTGAGTTTATTCATGTATATGGTGTAAGAAGGTGGTCCAGTTACATTTTTTGCACACATCTGTCCAATTTTTCCAACACCATTTATTGAATAAGTGATCTTTTCCCTACTGTATGCTCATGCCTCCTCTGTCAAAAATTAATTGATAATGAAGGTGCGGGTTTATTTCTGAACTCTCTATTCTGTTCCCAACTCTAAAAGTTATCAAATTAATTTCTGGCTGCATTGTCAGAACAAAGTAGTTTATTCTGCAACTATAGGAAATCTTCAGATATCTCAAGGACTTAAAGCAATAAAATCAAATGTTTCTTAACATCCTGGTGTAATTTGTTTTGGGGAAATGGCAGTAAGGAAGGGTGGGATGGCAGCTTTGCTGTAGGATAACTTTTAGACATTTCATCAGTCATCCTTAACACATGGTGCCCAATTTCACCAGGGAAGGGAGACGAGACTGTAGGAGGGGATCTTTTAGTGACCAGACTTGAACGTAAACTAAATCTCTCCACATCATTGACAAAAATTAGTCTCATGGCTCCACCTAGATGTCAGGGGTTTAGAAATCAAGACTTTGGCGTGTCCAAGAGGAAAATAAGGTTTTGGGGGAACACACAACAATGTTGTGTGAATCTCTAGCATTATTATAAAGATACTATATTTGAAAAGTTAGGGCAATGAATATAAAATAATATATGTGAAAGAACTGGGGTAAAGTAAATCACTCCTCAATATGTTGATTTTTCAAGATTGGAAAGAGATTGGGGCCAAGATATCAAGGCCCTTAAATAACTGCCAATTAAGGAAGTTATAATTCACTCCATAGGTTATGGGGTGCAACCAAAAGCTTTTGAAGAGGGGAATTATTTCAATAAATTTGTGGATTAGGAAGAATGAACAACTGTCTATAGGCTGGAGATTCTTGGAAAAACTGTAGACAGTTGTCTTTTTTGGTTGTTGAAGAACTATAGGGCTTCCACTAGGGCAGGGTCAGAGGTAATATACAAGTATAGGAAGCACTATATTTTACTAGTCTTTGTATCTGTGATAGCTTTCACAGAACCTGTATCATAATGTGTTAAATGTTGCTGAATGAATCAATGATGACTCAATGTATGGATAAGTATATGAATTCCATTCTGTAGAGCAGTTACTTTTGTATATGGCTGTCTCATCTAGATCGAAAACTTGTTAAGGTTAAGAATTGTTTTCATCTTTCTGTAGGAAAGGTCATGATGACAGCCTAATAAGCATAAATAATTTGGAATATGTGTGGCAGTGACTCTTCATACATGCAGATTGGTGAACAGGTTTTTGCTGCTGAGAATTACCCTGGCTACACTAAAATTAACACCCAGACAGTGAAGGAAAAAAGCTCATGAACCAGGGAGACATGGAAGTCTTTTGGAAATAGGAATAGAAAATATGTGGTTTAAAATCTTTTATTGATTTTTAGCCTAAGTTTTGAGTTCCTCGGCATTACATTTTAATTACATTTTTATTTGTTAAAGTTTAGAGGAGTAAATGAAATAAACACAACTTTCTATAAGAAGCTCAAAGAGTTAAAATAAAGGAATATTGCTAAACTATCAATGATTTTACTAAAGAAAGACTATAATGGCAATGTGTTTTCTTTTCAATTTATATGGGAAATCTAATAAACAGATCACTATGTTTACTATATTGTTTTAACTAATGTTTAAATATAATTATCAGGAGTTCCATGATTTAGTAGTTGCTTCTCATAAACTATTTAAACACTTATTTTGCATTTCTGTTTTTCTAATGAACTTTTTTTATCCATTTAAATGAAATTGATTGGTGATAGAGAATTCCATAGAAATGAGCAAATGTGCTTAAAATTGTATGATATAGTTATGTCAATTATAAGGTGAAAAATTCATTTATTGATTCAATAAATATCAGCTTTCTTCCATATGATAACTCTGCACTAGGGGTAAGGAATCCAATGGTGAATTTGCAGACAGCAGAGAGCCAGTACATTGAATCTTTGCCCTTCAGTAGACTGAAAGAGATGATAACAAAAATTTCCCAATTTTTTTTTGGCCAAGAGAGCTTTTCTTAGGAATATTTCATAGAAAATATCATTTTTCTATAATTTTAAGAAAAAAATATTTACATTTTTATTGTAGTGTGTGCTTGTAATATTGATTGAATTACTGCTTCAGCTAGAAGGTGGCCAAGAATCAAAGAGCTAGCAACTTCATCTTACTTTGTTTCCTAATCCTTTTAGTTTTAGAGTTGAAAGAATTCTAGAGGTGTTTTCAAATGTATGGCACATATGCACACACATCTAATACACATAATATTATATGTATTATATACCTATCCACACTGAAATAATTATGCCATGATCCATTTTCAAAAACCAAGAATGTAATAAAACTCTAAGCACAGTCTTTGGCAAAGTAAATAATGTCTGAATTATACCGGCAAATCACAAACCTGCTGGGCTCTTTTGACACGCGTGCACACACACACACACACACACACACACACGAGGGGCCTAGGGGCCCGGTGCACAAAAATTTGTGCACTCAGGGGGGTCCCTCAGCCCGGCCTGTGCCCGCTCACAGTCTGGGACCCCTCGGGGGATGTCCATCTGTTGGCGTGCCTGGCCAGCCTGGGTGAGGGGCTGATGGCATTTTGCAGGCTGGCCAAGCAAGACCCTGATCAGCCTTCTGCAGGAGTATGGGACAGAATAGGGAAGACGCCCGTGTACGACCTTCTCAAAGCCGAGGGCCAAGCCCACCACCCTAATTTCACCTTTTGGGTCACTGTTGGCGACACCAGCTGCACTGGTCAGGGCCCCAGCAAGAAGGCAGCTATAAGCACAAAGCAGCTGAGGTGGTCCTCAAACACCTCAAAGGGGGGAACATGCTGGAGCCGGCCCTGGAGGACAGCAGTTCTTTTTGTCCCTTAGACTCTTCACTGCCTGAGAACAGTCTGGTTTTCACTGCTGCAGTGGCTGCTACTCCTGTTCTGTCTCCTCTCTCAACCAGGAGCCCCCCCATGGAGGTGCAGCCCCCTGTCTCCCCTCAGCAGTCTGAGTGCAACCCTGTTGGTGCTCTGCAGGAGCTGGTGGTACAGAAGGGCTGGCGGTTGCCTGAGTACACAGTGACTCGAGTCTAGGCCAGCCCACTGCAAAGAGTTCACCATGACCTGCAGAGTGGAGCGCTTCATTGAGATTGGCATGGCACTTCCAAAAAGCTGACAAAGCAAAATGCGGCTGCCAAAATTCTGCTTCATGTGCACACGGTGCCTCTGGACGCCCGGGATGGGAATGAGGCAGAACCTGACGATGATCACTTCTCCATTGGCTAGTGGGCATGGCTTAACTGGTGGGGGTGGCTTAGGAGTCTCAGAGAGATGATTAATTTCCATATTACTCTTTTATTAGAGTAGATGTATAAATTAATATTGGAATAGTTTAGCCAACTAAAAATGAGAATGTATGACAAGTGCTTAAATATTCCTGTGCAATTAATAGAATGACTTATTAATTGGAGCAGAGAAGAGATGCACATTAGCTTTTATGGAATGTCACCTTTTGTAGGTCATGAAGGTTTAGGACCACAGAATCCTAGCCTTGTAGACACATTGTAAAAGCAAATCCAGCTGAAGATCAATTTTATTCTATTATGATTGTGTTTGTGGTTTATAATGCCATAGTAATTTTAAACAGATTGCAGTGGTTCTCAACCTTCTGACCCTTTAAATATAGTTCCTCATGTTGTGACCCAACCATAAAATTATTTTTGCTACTACTTCATAACTGTAATGTTGCTACTGTTATGAATCATAATGTAAATATCTGATATGCAGGATGGTCTTAGGTGACCCCTGTGAAAGGGTCATTCGACTGCCAAAGGAGTCACAACCCACAGCTTGAGAACTGCTGGACTAGACAAATATTACTCATATCAACAGGAGCAGAGCCATGATTTTGGGAATGTTGATCATGGATCCCCAAACAAAGGATATCTGATATGACTGGCTTGAGTTAGGCTGAGTGTTAAGTTTCTCTTTGGTGAATCAAAATATTTACTGCCATATTAAAGTACTGAGAAGGGCTTCAGTGAAAAAAACACACACAACCTATTGAACTTTGTTTGAAGTTAACAAACCGATTTAATTGTGAAAGCAAAGGCGATTTTTCTTTGCACACCAATTAACACTACACAGAAGAATTTTTCTTTAACATCAGTTTGGGAAGTACTGCATTAGCTAATTCAAAGACCATGGTTTATATTATTAAAAACTGTAACTCAACATTAACCCTAAACCAAACTGAATACAGCAGGTCCTCAAATTTAGTTTTGTTACAACATTGGTGAGAAAAAGAATTGATTACTGGTGAGGCAACCGTCTGTGTGGAGTTTGCACTAATCCTCATGTCTGGATTGGTTTTCTCAGAGACTCTGGCTCCCTCCCACTCCCAAAGATGTGCATGTGAAGTGAATGATGTCTAAGCTGTCCCAGTCTGAGTGAGTGTGAGTGAGTGCACCCTGAGTGGAAGGGTGTCCTGTCTAGGTTGGGTTCTTGCCTTGTGGCCTGAGATGGCAGCATGGGTGCCTGCCACCGTGACCCTGAACTGGAATACATGCGTTAAAAAGGAATTATCTTGTCTGTATTAATATTTTTTAAATGTATGTCTAGCTCATATTTATTTAGTGTTTAATATTAGACATGTTTTAGGTCTTTTTAAAGAAGTTTTGTGATGTTTTTATGACCAGAAATATGTTGTTTGTTCTTAAGTCTTTTTTTTTTTTAAAAAAAGTATTTTTATTGATTTCAGAGAGGAAGGGAGAGAGAGAAAGAGATAGAAACATCAGTGATGAGAGAGAATCATTGATCGGCCACCTACTCATGCCCCACACTGGGGATTGAGCCCCACACCTGGGCATGTGCCCTGACTGAGAGTCAAACCAATGACCTCCGGTTCATAGGTCAATGCTCAACCACTGAGCCACGCCAGCTGGGCAGAACTTAACTCTTTAGCTCTTGTTTATATCAGTTAGCCTATGATAAAAATGGTTTCATTATACATTGTTTTGCTTAAAGTCCCAGTTTCCAAGAACCTATAAACAACTTTAATGAGGACTTAGTGTACATTGATTTAGTTTCATGACCTTGTGCAAAATGCTTGATGGGAATCTGGTCAACCTGTTCTACTTGAATTTTTCTGAATGCATTGTGTGGTCATGGCTTCTTGCCCTCCTGTGAGCTCTTCACTTCATCTTGTAGACTGCTCTGTGGCTAATTTACTCTAAGAAGGCATGCTTCAGCTCAAGGGTGTCAGGACTCATGAAACACTTCCCTGGCCCCATCTAAATGTCAAGAGATGGGAAGGTTCTAAGATTTTACCCTACTTTCAAGCTAATCCTTCAGCCCATCATAATTTCAGGGATGCTGGTAAAAGATACAACACTTCTGAGTAACATAGAGGGATTTGATTACTTCCTGCAGAGCAAGCAGCATGTGCTTCATGCTTGTGTCAGTTCCTTTTGTCCCTTAACCCTCTCCCCCAAGTACCACGTGGGCAAAACAGAAGGTCTTGGGTGCTGTACATGTACTGGGTTTGTTTCACAGCCAAGAAACCTTGAGCTTAGGAAACCTCAATTTTTGTAATAAATGGGCTGAAGGAGAACCTGACCAATTTTTCCCCTGGGTAGGGGAGATAATATTTCTGTTACACTGCACAACAAACATCTCTTTCCTCTGCTCTAGGAGATATATTTCTATCTTTCAAGGTTTTTCACTTTATAAACATCCTTAAAAAGAGAGAAAAGATTGTGACTTTGTACAGAAATAAGAAAGATCCATGCCTAACTTTCTTCCAGCACTAAAATCTATGTCACCAGGTGTGTACTATTCCTTGAATTACTACAACCACCTGTGTATATGATTGTAGCATTTCTTGAACTGCTTTTCTGCAGGGGCTGTGCCTTTGCTTCTGTATTTACCACATCCAGGTGGAAACCAGGTACAGAATAGGCATTTGGCAAAGTTTTTAAGATACAGGTTCTTGTCCTTTAAATATTTTCTGGATCAGTCTTCAGGTTTATTTCCTCAGCTAACCTAGGAGAGCAAATAGAAAAATTGAATAAGCAGGCTTTCACTAAAAGTCTCAAGTGGCTTTTGTAGCTCAGGGGGGGAGTTTTCCTTTCGTTTATAAGCACTGGAACTATAGCAGCTGTGGCAGAGGTAGCAGGATTGAGCAATCAATAGCGATTAAGACAGAGAGGAACCATGGCAACTAGAGTGCTGGCAGCCAAACAAGTGTTGGGACATGGTGACAGTCAACCACAAGGTCAGAGGCAGAGCTGTACCCAGTACCAAGCAGCAGATATGCAAGAGTTTTAGGCCATGCAACACCTGAATAGGATCTTAAAATATATTTAGAAGTTTTCTGGTCACAAGAATGGGAAGGGGAAACAGAATAGCATATGGGAAATAAATAAATAGAAATGTTGTATATTGAGGGAACATCAAAGTAATATATACAGAGGTGGGTAAAAGTAGGTTTACAGTTGTTCCTATGGAAAAAGACATGCAGGTTATGATTAATACAATGGCTTTAGTAACTCTGTGTTTCACATACTCAAAATTGTAAACTGACTTTTTCCTACCTAAAAGAGATGGGGGGAGGGGTTAGGGCAGCAGGGTATTCAATAAGAAACTAGCCAGAGGAGAAACCAAGATGGCAGCACAGGTAAACACCAGAATTGCAACCATGCACGACCATTTTAAAACAATAACGAAAAGAAAATACGGACACCACCCAGACACACAGGAAGGCTGGCTGAGTGGAAATTCTACAACTAGAAAGAGACTGAGACTCAGAGGAGGTGCGGAAATAAAGTGCAGAGGAACAGAGGTGCACGCAAAGGGGCTTGCAGAAAGGGCTGGCAGCATTTTGTACCAGAGGGAGGCACAAGCTCCTGATGGCTCTGAACTCCAGTTCCAGGTGAGTTTCTGGGGACTCAGAACCATATGAGGAGGAGCTGGACTGTCTCCTCATCGGGCACTGTGAGGAACTCCAGAGCGGCTTGAGATCCAGTGCCTCTTAGGGCAGGACTGAGAATCAGCCATAGCTGGTTGCTCCTCCCTGTAGACTCCCTGAGACCGCGCCCCACCCAAGCTGAGGGCAGAGGCTTTTGCATATAAAAGGCTGAGTAGCCTCAGGCAAAGGCTAAAATAGCACCTCCTTGGAGATACAAGTACCAGCGTACTCAGGGGTCTGAGTGGTACAATCCTAAATACAACTCCTCAGATTTATAAGGGACACACTTGGGGCAGACTCTGTGAGCACCAAAGCCCCACTGAAACAACTCTTGCCCCATAAGGGTGTCTCCAGCAGAGAAGTTCTCCCACTGTAGACACAGCTGATTTGCATAACCAAGTGGCTTATAGGTCATTTCCTCTCAGTGATCACCTAACACAGAAAGCCACTCTATCAACCCAGGGAAGCAGCCAAAATGTGGAGACAAAGAAATGGATCACAAATGACAGAAAAGGAGGAAAGCAAATGACAGGATATAGAGTTTAAAACCACGGTTATAAGGTTTTTCAAAAATTTTCTAGAAACCACTGATAAACTTAGTGGGACCCTCAATAAATCTAATGAGACCCTTGAGGATATGAAAAAGAACCAACTAGAAATTAAGCATACACTGACTGAAATAAAGAATATTATACAGACATCCAATAACAGATTAGAGGAACAATAGAATCAAGTCAAAGATATGAAATATGAAGAAGCAAAACCCACCCAGCTGGAAAAGCCAAAAGAAAAAATAAAAAGTATCAAAAAGTATGAAGGTAGTGTAAGGAGTTTCTGGGACAACTTCAAGTGTACCAACATCAGAATTATAGGGGTGCCAGAAGAAGAGAAAGAGCAAGACATTGAAAACCTATTTGAAGAAATAATGACAGAAAACTTCCCCCACCTGGTAAAAGAAATAGACTTCCAAGTCCAGGAAGCACAGAGAACCCCAAACAAAAGGAACCAAAGGAGGACCACACCAAGACATATCATAATTAAAATGCCAAGAGCAAAAGACAAGGAGAGAATTTTAAAAGCAGCAAGAGAAAAACAGTCAGTTACCTACAAGGGGGAACCCATATGTCTGTCAGCTCATTTCTCAACAGAAACTTTGCAGGCCAGAAGGAAGTGACAAGAAATATTCAAAGTGATGAATAGCAAGAACCTACAACCAAGATTACTTTACCCAGCAAAGCTATCATTCAGAATTGAAGGTCAGATAAAGAGCTTCACAGACAAAAAAAAGCAAAAGGAGTTCATCACCACCAAACCAGTATTATGTGAAATGCTGAAAGGTATCCTTTGAGAAGAGGAAGAAGAAAAAGTAAAGGTAAAAATTAAGAACAACAAATACGTATCTATCAACAAGTGAATCTAAAAATCAAGTGAATAAAAAATTTGATGAACAGAATAAACTGGTGAATAGAATAGAATCAGAGGCATAGAAAGAGATTGGACTGACAATTTTCGGGGAGAAAAGGGTGTTGGGGGTGCGGGAAGAGGCTGGACAATAATCGTACACCTATGGATGAGAACAGCGGGGGGTGGGGGGCGGGTATGGACAGAGGGTGGGGTGGGAACTGGGGGGAGGTAAGCTATGGGGGGAAAAAAGAGGAACAATGTAATAATCTGTACAATAAAGATTTAAAAAAATAAATAAAAAAGCATGTCAAAGACAGGGACTTACAAACCAAACTGAAATAGCTCCCAATGGGCGCAAATGACACAATCTGAGCCACACAATATGTAAGTATTGGCATACAACGCAAGGAAGGAAATAAATAGGCAGTAGTCCACACTGGTAGGAAAAACTGATTAAATAATATGTGGAGGAAAGACAATTCTTCCTTATAGAAGAATTCCAAGTAGTTTATGTAAATACCACTTTCTCTAAGAGATAAAGCTTAATCTTTCAACTCTCCCAAGTGTGTGCAGCATTTATTAACTTGCTTCCAAAGAATTAGTATATAGAAAGGGGAGTGAAAAAGTAACGGTATAGTAGAGAACTTAAAAACACAATAGCATGCCAGGCCGTTGCGGCTCAGAGGTTGAGCATTGAAAAAAAAAGAAAGAAAGAAAGAAACTAGCCAGAGCCTAAGTAATAGGACCATCCATTGCAGATGGGCAGACATGCAGCAGCAATGCAGCGGTGGAGATGGAAAGAGGCCTACACTGATTCTTAAGTACAAATAGTTTGGGAAGATGGCTGTGGGTAGTAAGGCTTTTACTAGGAAATAGTTGGTATATGGGGCTTTTGCACTTGCACTGATTTCTCTGATGGCAGAGAAAGGTGGATTCTTTGAGGAGGTGATGATAGTCGCTGGATTTAAATTAAATGGTGATGTCACTTTTACCCTAGAGGGATGGTGAGAGCCAGGACTGAGGGGCAGCAGGCAGAGGCAGTGAGAAAAGGAAAGATTCCAGGGTGTAATCGAACAGCTAACCCGTATGAAGGCCCTCGTTAGGCACCAGGCACAGATCAAGAGCTTTCTGCATATTATCTCATTTCGTTCTCCAGGCAGCACTGATATGATCACTCCCATTTCACAGATGAGGAAACTGAGACAGAGATTAAGGAACTTGTCTAGGGTCACATAGGTAACAAGGGGTAGAGATGAAACTTGAATCCAGATAGTCCAGCTCAGGCACTGTTTTATACAACTAGGCAAAGCGAAGGAGACCTGGTGGTGAGCTATCTGAGCAAAGTGGATGAACACACTGCTAAGCTGAGCTCAGCGTCTGAACACACTGCTAAGCAGAGCTCAGCATCTGCTGTTGGTGCTGACAGGACCAATGCAGGGGATCAAGGAGGACTTTTCAAAATTAAAAACATTACCCAGGACACTGATCTAAGCACTTTGCTAAGTGCTTCAACTTAATTCTTCACAACCCATTAGGTGGCCAGGTTAAATGTAAATCAGCAAAGGAAAAGGGAAACTTGAAAATGACCACAATGTTTCCTCAGCCTGGATAAACGGGAGCATTTCAGTAGAGAAATTCTAAAATGGGAGTGGGTTTTGCTTAGGGAAGGGCTCTGGCAGCCCATTTCAGGCCACTGAGGTCCCCTCTCGTTCCTGATTCTTGTAGATTCTCACTTTGCCCCAACTAATGACTCGGGGACTGAATTAACTGGATGGAAAGGGGAAGAGAATGAGCAGTCACACTGATAAACAGCTGAGAAGATGGAAAAATGGTGATGATAGGAATAGCAAACCCTTTTCCTGCTGGTGCTGTGATGGAGAAGGGGAGTGCTGACCTCCCCTGCAGTAAAACCTGCACATGAAGGTCCAGAAGAGGCTTACTAACCAGTAGCAGCATTTGGAATAGCAATATATGAAACAAGTGCAAACACTGTATTTTAGGCTCATAAGAAGTTATACGCCACAGACTAGCCTTTCATCAAAAGGAATTAGAATATTACCCCAAGCTCGAATATAGGGAAAATTTATCTGAGGCTTATCGGCTGCATACGGACCCATTGGGTCAAGGATCCAGGGAAGGGTCATCTTGTGTCCCCACAGTGACCCCAGAGAGATCTCATCTTTGATTTAAACTCTCTCCCACTTCTCATACCTCCAATAAATAGAAATCCAAAAGAACACTGGCACATAAACTATTTTGTCAGGTAATTTTCAAAAGTAAACACTTTCACCCTAACTGGTTTGGCTTTGTGGACAGGGCATCGGCTTACGGACTGAAAGGTTCCAGGTTTGATTCCGGTCAAGGGCATGTACCTTGGTTGCGGGCACATCCCCAATAGGAGGTGTGCAGGAGGCAGCTGATCAATGTTTCTCTCTCATCAATGTTTCTAACTCTCTATCCCTCTCCCTTCCTCCCTGCTAAGAGTCAATAAAATATGTTTTAAAAAAAAGTAAACATTTTCAGATTTCAGGAAACTTTTCCTTCTTTCTTTATTTGTAAATGCTAATTGAGATAAATAACTTTCAGAAATGGAGGTGGGGAGATGACATTAATCAGGGAGGTGGGAGTTGTTTTTCTCTTTAAGAGTTGCTGGGGGTGGTTATCTTCTCTTTGACTTTTGTCCCATATGCTATCTGAATAGCCATTGTTTTACTGATTCATTGCTGTTATAATTAATTGCCCTATGTTTCAGGTACCTCATTAAACATCTCTGGCTGCTGACATCCTTTACCAATACACAACACTTTTTTGCTATTGAATACGCACAGAGAATTTGGTAATGGTTTGGAGGATTGTGTTCAGTATTGAAACTCTCTTTGTCTCATCAAAGAGAAATAAGTGTGAGGATGTAGGGAATGTGGCAGGAACAAGAGATGGTTTATGATTCTTTGTGCTGATTTAAGCAAACAGTATGGGCCTATCTTACCTGGAGTCTGGTGCACTAAAAAAGAAATAATAGCCCTAGCTGGTTTGGCTCAGTGTATAGAGCGCCGGCCTGTGGACTGAAGAGCCCTGGGTTTGATTCCAGTCAAGAGCATATACTCGGGTTGTGGGTTCAATCTCCAGTGTATGGCACGCAGGAGGCAGCCAATCAATGATTTTCTCTCATCACTGATGTTTCTCTCTCTTTACCCCTGTCCCTTCCTTTCTGAAATCAATAAAAATATATTAAAAAAAGAAATAATCTAGTGTGTGTATGTGTGTGTGTTGAGAGTCTACTTAATAGCACTTTATTGTAGTCATATATTCTCATTTTTACTTCCAAACATCTTTCTATTTTCACTTGTTCCCTTTAGCTCATCTTAAATTAAGAAAAACCAGGAGAGTTTGAAATAATTTTCAGTTAATGACTACACCTTGAAACATATTCTACTTTTCTCCGGATGTTTAATGATTAGGTTTCAGTAATTACATTTACCGGCAGGCATTTTTAAGCTGAAGATGGAAGTTAGCTGTGTGTTTAGTCACAGGCTGTCTGCATCATTCTGCAGTCTCCTTCAATATACTCTAACTGTAGCCACTTTCCTCTAATGGTAACTCACAGAAAACCAATAACATCCTCGGTAAAAGGGTTAATGATATTTCCTTCTCCTCTGAGGCCCTTAGATTTTGCTGAATCTCTTCCCAGGACTGAGGAAATCCTATTAATGGCGAAATAAAAGTAGAGTATGCTGTACCTGTCAACACTCACCCTGTCTGTGGTCAGTACTGAACCCATGTGAATGCCATTGAAAATCTATTCCCATTAAACCCTGGATGTGACCAAAGGAGGAATGTTTCTGCCAAGCCTGCCCATGAATCGAGTCCAACCTGAAGTACTTCAGGTTGCCAAACATTTCCAGGGTTGAGTTCATGTAGCCCCCGCTTTTTTGAATGAAAATTGGGAGTAGGAGTGAGCAAATAAAACTACCCGAGAGGAAGTACAGGAATCTTTACAAGTGCAACTTTATAGGAAAGATACTTCCCTCCATTCCTGACAAAGAAAAGGGCAACACCTGCACAAAGGAGGAGCTGTCTCTTTTCAAAAGGTGTTGGGAATAAATAAAACATATACTTTATTTTTTCCCCTTTTTTTCACTGCCCTAGGGCAATCCTTCTCAAATTTTAATGTGCACACAAATTACCTGGGGATCTTGTTAAACTGCATCTTCTATCCACCAAGTCCGGGATGAGACCTGAGATTCTGCATTTCTAACAAGCTTCTATATGATGCTGATGCCATGAGTCACACTTGGGTTAGAAGCTGGAGCAGGGATTCTCAATGTGTGGGCCCTAGATCAGCAGCATCACCTAAAACTTGTTAGAAATGGAGATTCTGGGGCCGCAGCCTAGACTGACTATGGTAAATGGAATATCCCGCCTTTGCAAAAGATGTCTCTACTCTCTAACCCATCAATCCCGTGACTATACTAATAATAGAGGAATATGCAAATTGTCAGGGACGCCATCACAATAACAGTAACGACCAAATAGCAGACTGCATGGGGTGACAAGGTCGGCAGGGGGAGTTAGTGAGGGATGACCAAATGACTGAACAGCAGGCTGCATGGGGCAACCAGGTTGGCTGGGGTGGGGGGGCAATTTGGGGTGACTAGACTGCTAGGAGGGGGCAGTTGGAGGCAACTAGGCTGGCAGGAGGGAGCAGTGGGGATGACCAGGCTGACAAAGGCAGAAGTTAGGGGCAATTAAGCTGACAGCAGGGTGGTTAGGGGTGATTAAGCTGGCAGGGAGGACAGTTAGGGGTTATCAGGCAGGCAGGCAGGCAGGCAGATGAGCAATTAGGAGCCAGCGTTCCAGATTGTGAGAGGGATGTCCAACTGCCAGTTTAGGCCCAATCCTGGAGACATCCCCTGAGGGGTCCAGGATTGGAGAGGATGCAGGCTGGGCTGAGGGGACCCTTTTGTGCACAAATTTCATATACCAGGGCCTCTAGTATTACATATAAAAGAAACTTTGCAGATGTAATTAAGATTTATGTACTTTTAATATTATTCTGGGTTATCCAGCGGGTCAAATCTAATCACATTGAGTCCTTAAAAAGAGAGAACTTTCTCTGGCTGGAATCAGAGAGATACCACATGGTGTTGTACAACTTTTGTGTATGCATAATGGAAGGCAGGCCTCTTTTTTTTAATTTATTTTTTTTATTTCAGAGAGGAAAGAAGAGTGATAGGTAGAAACAATGATGAGAGAGAAACAGTGACTGGCTGCCTCCTGCATGCCACCCTACTGGGGATCAGAGCCTGCAACTTGGGTATGTGCCTTGACCAGGAATCAACAAAAGGAAAAATCAGAGAGATCAAAAGCATGAAAAGGATGACCTTATGGAGGGGGCCACATAGAAAGCATGAGAAATAATCCAGGCAGCCTGTAGGAGCAAAGCCCAACCCATGATGACAACTGGCAAGGGAGTGGTGACTTTAGGGAACTGAATTTGGTCTTCAACTTGTGCGAGCTCAGAAGAAGGTTCTTCCCTCGAGGCCCCAGGAAGGATTGCAGCCCTGTTGGCACCTTGCTTTCAGTCCCATGAGACTCTAAGCAGAGGACCCACTTGAGCTATGCTGTATCTGGACTTCTGACCCACAGAGCGAGCAGTGAGATAACACAATTGTTTTGAAGCCACCAAATTTGTGAAAATTTGTTTTAATAGCAACAGGAAATGTATGGATTGAATGAATCGGGAACTCTGAGTGTAGAGCCCAACCAATTTTTTAAACAAGCTCTGCAGGCCATTCTGGTACCTTCTGTAAAGAGATGGGGTTCTGCCACCTAATACCTGTTGCAGCATTGGCCAGTCTTTCTACCATCCCTAATCTCTACTTTTCTCATTTGTAAATTAAAGTCAATAAAACAAAGGGTTGATGTGAGAACTTTTATCAGAATCATTGGTAAAATATTTAAGTTCTTATTACAACCAGTCCTCAAATGCTACCTTTCTCCTTCCTTCCATTTCCTTCCATAGGTACAATGATGCAAATAGTACTGATGGTGCTGATGTCAGCTTTCTGAGGCTTAGGGCTTGGAACTTGACCTTAATTGTCATTGTAAATATGAGCTAGAAAGGAAAAACTGAATCACAGGAAGAAGATGCAGGTCTAATTCATAAGAAATTGTTCTGCTCAGCTTAATTGCGACTCTTTAAAAGGAGAAAAAATGAGTATGTTTCTCCTGTTTTTAGAAAAAAATCAGCACTGTTCAAATCTGGATGGAGAACGTTGGGTTCTAAATGTGATCTTTTAATGGTGACAAGAGTGTGAGTCAGTTATTTACATCAGGCAGTCTTCGCAGTGGGACCATAGCAGCTAAAGTAGGTTTATACTCTGTACATTATTAAGAATGCAACATACTAATTCGATTTGCTAGTCTACTGGAGCACTCTAATGCTCATTAATTTTAAAAAATTTCAAGTGTAATTCTTTTCATTTGTGTCCACCTCTGAGCTGAAAATATTTGCTAATTCGTTCTCCTTTATCCACTCTGCATGGTGAGCTGCTTCCTTGGACGATTACATATTCTTCTTCTCCATGATCATCAATCACTGTGTGATGAAATTTGTTGATCGGGTTTATTTTGCAAATGATGCAGTTTGCAAAGTCCCAGGTTCATAGTCATTTTCCATCGCTGTCTAGAGGAGGCTAAAACTCTCAATCAATCAACACTTCTAGATTAATTTTTCCCTCTCTGTGAAATAAAAAAAAAAGAATTAAGAGTTAAATTAGGCTTCCTGGCTTATGTATTTATTAATCAATCAAGCTTCCACATTCTACTAAATTAATGTTTATGGTACAATATCCGCATACCGATTTCTGTGTCTGCCAGCTCGAAAATAGTGCTGTGCTGAATGAAGCAAGATTCTATCTGCTGTGAACATTGGTATAATGAGCTACAGCCCTGGAAACACTGAAACCCACTTAAAGAGTGACCCAAATAATCTCTCAGAGAAAAGTAAATGGGTACATTGGGGGGATAAGGACACATTTGTAATATCTTAATCAATAAAGAGGGAAAAAAGGAAAAAAAAAAGGAAATGGGTGAAAGATCATGAATAAGAAGTAAATATATATTTAAATAACATTAAGATGACATCTATTTTTTTACTGCACAGTTCTTGGTTTTATTAATATAAAAGTGCATCTGGGTAACTTGGAGATAGAGTTGGAGGGATTCTATGACTTAGAGATCTTCCTTCTTTAAATATACATATAACCTAAATCTCCCACCATTCACTGCACTTCTTATTATTAGGTGTTGCTAATTATTAGAATGTTGCTAAATATCTGTTTATGCCACAACATGTTCATTTTCTCTGACAACGGGGTAAGGAGCAGAGGTTAGTTACCTGAACAGTGTGTTCCTTCCACCGGAAACATCACCAGCTGGGAACTTGTTAGAACTGCTGAATCTCAGATTCCAGATCTTCAGAACCAGAATCTGCATTAGGACAAAATCCTAGGCAATTTGCATGTACATTAAAGGGTGAGAACTGCTGGGGTAAGAAAGTGGTTGGGAGGTGGGGATGTAGAGGACACGAAGAATGAGAAAGATAGAGGGTGGTGAAAGACAACATTGGACAGAGTGTGCTTCCCACCTACTTGCCCTCAAGTCATGAAGGGTTTGCGATGAATCGCTTGTGCTGTTTTGCCTTTTTATTCTAGTGTTCAGCAGAATGCATGTGTTTAATGGTTGGCTAGATTTGAGGGAGTAGTTTATAATTATGCACTCAGAGCAAGTCTACATGGCTTGCTTCTATTTTCTAATGTAGCATCTTCTGAATGACCTTGAAAAGTACTCTGGATAGTAGAAAACCCAAGTGTTTTGGCTACATTGAACTGGGTTTTAACTCTAACCCTGCTAATGTTCTTAATCATATTAAAAGTTGTTATGTAAAGAGTTTATATATATTTAGTGCCATCACAGATGGATTACATGAAATGATGATGCATAGGAAGTTTGAAGTTTAGCAACCAAAACCAGGTAGGTATCTAATAAATGTGTCTTTGCTTCTTCTTTCCTATCAATCTTTCACTGGTCCATCCTATACATTCCCATTATCATGTAGATATAAACATATGTGTTCAAATCTATCTAATACCTGTCTATCTATTCATCAACCACTCATCTATATATCTGTCATCTATTTGACTAAACTTTGTTCTTCCTTTCTATCTGTCTTTTCTTCTGTCTTCTGATATAAGTATTCATGTCTCATCTTATTAGATATGCCACTTTCACTGCCTTCACTCCCTTTTCTACCTATGCAAGTGAAGATATGCAGTCAAGTCAGGTACTTGGGAAGAAATGCTCCAAGCTGCTGAGCTTGCAAGGTACTGACTGCTGTTGTATTGATATTAGATATGCATTATATACATCTTTGAGGATCGCTACTCTCTTTCCTCCTAGAAGATAATTTGCACTTCCCAGAGTCCATCTTACCCCCTCCAACCTGTTCTTAGGGATCTGAGGGCTGAATAAAATGGGCATAAATCTAGATTTGACATTACCATGCACATTTCTTCCCCAGCTTGCTCCCCATTTCCTTTATACTTCTGTAATTGTGTGGGGTGACTCATAAATACTGATGAGTGCTGGAAGCCAATTCCAGCATGTCAGCAAGGGCTGAATCATCTAGAGTGGCAAGGGCATTTCCCCAAACCTGAAAAGGGATGATTGCTTGCTGCCAGACAGCTCAGGGCATCTTAATCTACATGTTATTGCCTCCTACTGGCCAACACCTGAACAGCTGTATGCAAATTCTTCCAATCTGACAGTGGACTGTGTATACCAAACCTGACCCAAACCCTTTGAAGTGTATATCTCTGCCTTTCCTCAGGACAATTTGTGTTAATAAAAAGCATGGGGTCCTGAGACAAGGAGATCTTAGCTTCTTGAGCTAGGCTCCTTGACCCCCAAATACCTTTCAAAATTATGCTTCGTCTCTGGAATCTTTATGGAGTCACACACAGCCCTTCTTCAGATTGCTGAACCCTTCTAGATGCTGGAACAAGAATCCTGGTAAATGAGGAGGGTGAGACTCAGTTTATTTAGGCTTTTGTTGACATTTAGGTTCTGACCACAACCTGGGTAATATTGGACTCTAAGCTCCCCCTCCCCTTTCTACTCTGAGGGTTTAGGAAGGAATGAGGAAAGCACCCACTCTGTGCTTTTGTTCTCACAGGGAAGTCTCTTTCTTGAGCTCAGATGTCTTCAGGTAATCAGTATCAGAATCCTGACATTGAGAAAACAAGATTTTGATACTGAAACTGATCTTTCAATATTAACTGGAATTATTCCCCACTGAGCCAAACTGCTCATTTATCTTATATGTGACAAAAATCTGCTTCAGCATATGGTTTCACCTTTGATAAAGAAAAAAAGTCATTTTAATTGCTAGTTAAGACTGCTGAGTTACTTTAATTTGCAGGCTCTTTATTAACTGTGATCTATTTCATTTAAAACAGCAATAAATGAGATTTGGTGTTAGCCTCCCAGTTATTAAATTTCACAAGCACTGTTAGAAGATTTGAGGTCACTCTTTTGAGACTCTGCACCATTTACATTTAAGACCTTAGCATACTTGAAGTGTATGCAGAATTCTCACACATAGTAGATTCTTAATAAATGTTTAAATCCTTAAAAAGAAAGGTGTGTATACTCTTGCCCTACATTTCCTTTAATGCTCTTGTTCCCATAGGTGTGTGTGTGTGGGGGGGGAGTAGCACATCACTTTTTCTCATAAAATCTCTCAAATTGGAATGTGTGGCAGCAATTGATTAAAATAGCTATGTCAGGTACTGAAAGCTGTACATTTGCTTATAATGAGTTAATGCAATCAATTTCCTTACTCTCTTTTTACTTAAGTAAAGGCAAGCAAGACCAGTAACTACTTCAAATAGTATACCTGTAGTGAAATAGAAAATGATAGCTTTTAGCCTGTGGGGCATAAGTTCTTAGAAAAAGAACATATTTTGATGAAAGACTATATGTAGTACTAGAATCTTTGAGTCCTGAGTTCCTGTCTCATTTCTACTCTTCACTGAATCATGACCTTGAACATGTCACTTATCTCTCAAGATCTCAATTATTTTACCTGCAGAATGTGAGGTTGGAGATGAAAATCTTGTTTAGGTTCCACTGAGTTCTTAAGGTCTGCCATTCTCTTTCATATCCCAGTTAGGTCTCAGTACTTGGGTTCTCATTTGGGTTTTATCACAAACTTGCTGTTTAACTCAGGCCAGACATTCTAGGCCTTCATTTGCACATGTGTCACGTTTTGTGAGGGATATTCCTGGGTTTTAGCCTTTAAGTTGTTAGTTGAACACATTTTTAAAGAAATTATGAGAATCTTAAATGTGATGTGTCTATATGTTGCCTAGGTTACAAGAAGAAACAGAATGTAACATGCCTCCCTTTTAATGACTCAGAGATGTTAGTCAAACACTGCCCTGATGTGTTTTGAAACTCGTGTGTCCTAAGGGTCATGGAGGTGCCTCAGCCCATCACCTCAGTCAAGGACACGGAATTATTATAGTGTTTAGTATCTCGGTCTAATAAACACCTTTGTCCCCCTTCCTGTCAGTTGTCACTTCTTATGCTGTTGGTTACCAGGGGAATGCAGATCATTGAACATCAGTGGCCTTAAATTTATACAACATACTAAGCCTGTGGCTCTGACTTGAGGGAGACTCCCTTTCTTCTTCTTGATAGCAAAGTACATGGACTTATTGACAACAGTTTCCTTTGCAACTTATTGGCCTTTTAAACAAATTTATTTGGTTGATAATAGTGACTTGAATGTCTAGAGTTGCCAGACGTGGAAGTTGGGGGTGGGTTCTCATGTACAACTGTATGCAAATATATATTCAGTAATATATCATATTCAATATAAAAGTACCATATTTTTAAAAAATCTTTTAAATCCCACACAGCACTTAGCACAGTGTCCCGTAAGTAGCAGACAGCTAATAAATTTTGTGCAAATGCAATCTAAATTTGATCATGTGGGTTATGGATCCCAATTCACATATATCTAATGGTCATTTAATTTTTAAAAATGTATTATGAGAGGATATATATATATAATTTTTTTAATCCTGATATTCCTTAGGTCTCCTGTGGGGAAAAAGTGGGAGCACTTTAACAGGAATGACCCAAATTTCACTCTTCCCTAGATGCAAGCATAGGACTTTGGATACTTTGGAAATTCCCCAGATGTACTTATGAGTGTGTCTATTACTGCCAGATGCTGACACAAGGTCTCAGCTTTAACAAGGCAGCCTCTGGGTTTTGTTATATTTGCAGATCTGAGCCCAAGGTGGGGTGGGGAAGAAGAAACTGATTACATTTTTGTCATGAATTAGAGAATGACCATTGCTCTCTCACTTGTGTCTCACTCTTCCCCTCATCTTTATCATCATCATCATTATCACCATCATCATCATCATCTTTGGTAGGAGGAAGAGGGGTGTTTTCCTAAGCAGTGTGGTTTTACTGAAATAGTTTTCCTGTCGAGCTGCCCTCCCCTGACCCACAATCATCGCTTCCTGCAGGCCTTGGTGAGGTGCTCATTGTGGGATAAGTCAGGGGACAAAGCCCAGTCAGAGAACTTGTGCTCAAAATGTTCCAATGCCGAGGCTTTCCTCCTGCTGTGCTCAGTCTGCCTGCCTTCTCTTCCCTTTGATGAAATCTCTCTTCCAAACAGGCTCCTGAGGAGCTCACCCTGCCAATTCACTGGACACGCTCCCATATGTGTGACCATCAGCTTCGGTTCTTGCTAGAATCCAAAGTATATGGAATCTCTGGTGTGCTAGATATTGTACACTTCATGTAGGAGCTCGTCCAGGAGGTGGCAGATCCACAATAGTGGTAGCTTTTGACAACACAGGCTTTGAGGGACTGTTTATGTATTATTCAGACCTTTATTTCACCTTTGTCATGTCATGGTGCCTATCTCATGGTGAGTTCATGCTTTCTAAAAAGACTTCACCAACAGGTGAGCAGAAACAGAGACAAAGCAGCTTAAATGATCACTTTAGCAAGGTGTATGGTGAAGGAGGAGAGTAAGATGATTACATGAAATGAAATGTTTGAAATCAGTGGCAGATCCCAATTTTCCATTGACCCTGGTTTCCCATGAGTACAGGGCCAACAACAGATGGAATATATAAGCACTTATATGTTCCCATAAACACCAGTTGCCAAATAGAGCATGTTCTTTTCATTCCACCTGGAATATGATAGAAAGATGAAAGACAAACTCCTGTTGCTTTTTCAGTTCTCAATAGCTGTTGAGAAACTGTCTCTGTTATGTTTCCATTTTGTGGAATAGACATTGTAAACTTTCAAAAGTAAAGACAAAATGTTAGGGGAAAAGATCTCTATGAGTTTGCGTGTGTTCTGTTTTCCACAGCTGTCATCTGCTTTGTAATGATATTCTTAAAAGATGCAGACAAATCCAAGGCATTACCCATGATACACTTAGCACTTAGCCTTGAGCCATACGCAGAATGACCTTCTCAAATCCAATAAACAGTAGCTCTATGACTATTTTATTACATGCTGTGATGCTCACAGTCATAAGTGGTTACCTTGAACTTCGTCCCCTTTTTGGCTTTCAAAGTTATGAATCAATGAACTTGAAGTGACATATGTAGGAGAACATTGCCTTACCTTTTCCCTAATGTTTTACCTTTGTACACTGTCTTGAAGAGAAATAAAACTGTATTCCACAAAATAGATATATTGCTGTTGTAAATAGTAGAGAAGAAAAGGGAAGATAGAAGAATAAAATTCAGAGGGATCATAATTCAAATAAACACCTTTGGTTTCTCATAAAAATACTAGGTTTTATGATAGTGAGGTAGCTCCCTAGAAATGCTGCCCTGAAAACATCTAATTTTTATAGAACTTTATCAATCAACCAACTAATCAAACAACCTATCAATAAGTATGTTTGAGCACTTATTATAAGTTTAGGATTATTAGATTTTATTAATGAATGAATACATTTATTTATCAGATGAATGTTTATTGGTTGCCTTCTTCATATTAATAAGGCATAAGCTACTTGCCAATATAACAGAGCACAGACACTACCCTCAAGAGGTTCCTGGTTTATTAAGCCATGACTGCATAGTTTAAATAGGATAAGTGTAGTCATAGAAATATTTTCCTGGTATTGTGAAATTCATTCATTCACTCATTTGTTCATTTATTTAACTTCTGCAAAGTTCTAGCCATTGTGCTGATGTCCAAAAATAACAATGTTAAACAAGACAAAATTATCAATGGCTCCTATGGAATTTATATATTCATGTGGTAGGAAGGCTTAAACAAACTAACAAATAAATAAATGCATTTAAATATATAAAAAATAAGTATCACAAAATTGTGCTAGGTACCAGGAAGGAAAGCATTTATGAGAATGTACAAGAAAGGTCCCTAGAAATACTCATGCAATGGAGCTTTGCTTTGAGCTACCAAGTATCCATATGCCAAGGAATGTATTCCGCTATGAGTGGGGCCATCAAAATCTTAAAGAAAATTAAGGCCCATTGCAATGCCAACGTGTGACTGCACAAAACTGGAATGTGTAGTGAGAAGGGTGCTAGGAATTAGTTGATGTGGTCTATGGTCTTGGCTCAGTACTAATTAGTAGTTAGTACTTAGTACTAATGACTTAATGACATCATTTACCATTTCTGGGTCTCAGTTTTTTCACTTGTAGTCTGAAAACTACAGTAGACTGAAAGAGTTGGACTGGGTAATCTGCAAAGCCATATCTAATCATAAAATCCAACATTTCCAAAAGGATAAGTACTTTCCTAATTCTCTGCAGAAGGGCCAACATCAAAATATGAAATTTTGAAAAATTTCATATTTTGGTGACAAACACGTGCATGTGCTCAGTAAAACTTAAAGCACTATACAATGTGATTGCTGAAGGAATTAGGGCAGACAGATTAATATGCACATGCTCAGACCTTGTATTTATAGGATTTGGAACCAGACACAGTTCACCAAAGGAACCTCTGCTCCAAAGACCGTCTGCCTTATAGGGTTCATAAGCCTGATCACTTCTTAAAGGTTTGATGGAGGAACCACTCGTGTGATCTCTCATGTTAATGCATTTTTCAAAATTGGGGGAAATGACAATGGACATCTCAGAGTGGAGTGGAAAAAAACAGAAGAAATGCGTGAAGGATATTTAAGGCGTGGTGAATTGAGCACTGGACCGGGAATTTGAATACTTGGGTTCCAGTCTAGATTTTGCCACTTTCCAGCCTTGACTCATTGGTCAAGAGCCTAAATCTTGTGCTAGTACCATCTGTATCTAAGTAAAAGGAGGAAATTTCCATGAATTCCTGGTGTTCCAACTTCATATTCAGCATTAGGTGGTGCATGGAACTCCAGCAGGCCTATTGGATAAGAATGAAGTCACACTGGTTGAGGGAAAGGATTGAAGGCCTGTAGCACCCTAAGTGGGCCTTCCTCTCTCATCCCTAAAGCAGCTGAGACAGGAAGCCGTGGCTTCTGGAAATCCAGTTTGGAAGCCACTGCACTAAAGTATGTGTGTGACATCGATGACAGGCTGGTGATATCACGCATGGTCTTTTGAATTTCTCACCATTGCCAACACACATGCTAACTTTTCCCTTGTTTGTACTAACTTATTAAGTAAAAGGACATCGGTGCAGAGAAGAGTATTTCTTTCGTGAATGATTTCTGCGTTCCAGTGGCTTTGAGTGTGGAGAGATTGACCGCAGTTCTACGCCTCATGTATTCCCTATTCCAGCCACTCTTCTCTAAGTGGATGCTGGCTGGCATTTAGGGCAATCTGGATGGTTAATTACAATCCACACCAGCAATTTAGTCCTGCATTTGGTAAAGACGCTGTACAGATTGTGGAACACTTGACTTATGCAAATATGACCTTACACAGATTGTTCTACGAGGCCCATAATAACATCTTAGAGATGGAAATTTTCATTATGCCCTGTGTGGAAGCCAGGGTGCTGGGCAGACAACAGCCACCATAAAGCAAGGACCTTCATATTTGCCCCTGTGTTGCTCTATTTTCCCCATGGATTTTTGCTCTGACAGCATGTGTTATTTCAGTATTATTTGTGTTATTACCTCTTTTATGACATTCTGTGATTGAATTGAAAGTACTGCAAGGGGTACATTAAAAGGAAAAAAGAGAAAGTTTAAAGAGGCTTAAAAGTGGCAAAGTCTTTATTCCATTTTGTGTGGATTTCTTTTGGCTTCCTTCACAGTGAAAAGTATTTTGCACAAAAGCACACGCATAAAAGAGCATGTAAAATGTTCTGCATGTGATGTAATATGTAAGAGTCTAGGTCTTGGATCTAGACAGATGGGTTCTAAGTTTTGCTTCTTCTTAGCAATGTGACCTTTGTCAGTAACGTAATGTCTTCCAGCCTCAATTTCTCATCTGTAAATGCGTGTGATGACACCAGCTCCTCATAATATTGTCCTAAAGATTAAATGAGATAATTCATGGAAAGTGCTTCCCTTTCTGCCAGGTGCTTCAAAAGTCCTACATCTCACTACTAAATTTCATTCTTCAGTCACATTATCGGGAACATTTCCATTTAATCAATAGCCCTGCTTTGGTATTACTACAGATTTTTTTTTTTTAGTACTTACAAAAGCAGATTCTAAATGGAAAAGTTAGCAATAAATGCAGATGAAAGATGAACTTTATTTATTTATTTATTTATTTATTTATTTATTTATTTTTTAATTACATAAAGTATTACAAAGATTAGTACAAATATCTCTTTTTTCCCCCCTGCCCTGGAGGATGAACTTTAAAAATCTTTGGGATACATCACAAGGATGTGAATTATATAGGGAATATAATCAATAATATTGTAATAGCTGTATGGTATCAGATGGATACTAGACTTACTGAGGTGATCAATTCATACTATGATGTACACTTGAAAGTAATATAACACTATACTATAATTGAAAAATTAAAAAAATATATGGTATACATTCAAAGGATGATTAAAACAAATAATTGTTGTACATTGGTGTGAAGGGAAAATGCAAGATTTTTAATACAATGCTGTGATTAGCCATGGGTGGCTCAATAAATTTAAAATTTGTACCAATGTTTAAAATGTAAAAGTGAGAGTCTGGGAAGACTAGTGTCATTATAACAGCAGTAAAAACTATCCTAAGATGTTATGAGTAATAATAAGGGGCTAATGGCATTGCATATAACACATTTTTATTGTGAATAAAATTGGGCTCTTTTAATGAAAAATACAGAAGAATGTTTAAAAGCAGGGAAAACATTGTCAGTGTTAAAGATCACAGAAACTAGTCATGATTATTTTTTTAAGGCTCAATATGTTGGCTAAAGCTGAAATCAACACTTGCTTATCATTTAGAACATCCACATGTAGTTGAAGGTCTTGGCAAAGCTGCATATGTATATGATTTGAGCCAAATGTGCACCACAGGACAGCCTCAGAGTAGAATGAGTGTGAGAAATGGATGTGAGTGTGGATCAATATGATTAAGCCTAGGACAGGATTGCAAGACAGTGTTTTCATCTTTTGAGATCTTTGAGAATTAAACACCTTCAGTTGCCTGAGGCTCTCTTTCTATTCTGTGAAATTATATTTTTACTAGAGGCTCAATGTATGAAATTCATGCAAAAGTAGGCTTTCCTTCTCCCTGCTGCCAGCACCGGCTTGCCTCCGGCACCTGGGACTCAGGCTTCCCTTGCAGCCTCGGCTTTGTCTGGAAGGTCGTCCAGAAGGACATCTGGTCTAATTAGCATATTCTGCTTTTATTATTACAGATTTTCCTGACTTTCAGATGCTTCTAAATTGACTGCACCCAGGATTACTTGGCTCTTATTTACTTGGAGTACACCTGGATCCTTTCCTAAAATGAAAGCTTTATTTATTTAAATTTTGTTAAAATAACCCATTTCTGTCTAGAAGTTGGTCTGGCAAGACCTCTGAAATTGTAAGTTGATACTTCTTGGTCTGGTCTTCAGTCTCAGAACCCCATTGGCCACAGGTAATCTTGCACCTGCACGCTCTGTCTCATCACCTGGAAATTCAACCCCCCTGCCTTGTCCCATGCCTAGACCTTAAAAGAAAGTAAACAAAAACTCTTTCAATGAATGCAAGAAAGGATTATGGCCAAATGAACGTCTTTTTCAATAATATCCTTTCATGGCTAAATACTAACGGGTGAAAAGATGACAGTTGTGAGAGTACTTACAGCAGCATTCATGTGTGGAGAGTCACTGTATGCCAGGCACGGTGCGTGTTAAGGTTTATGCTCAATTAACCCCTACAACAATGCTAGTAGGTAGATGACATGATTTTCATTTTATAGATGAATAACAGTATTTTAATTTGAAAAGTAGCCAGAAAGGTAATCTGATGGTTGCTGCTGAGCTTGTACAATAGAAATTACAGAATGATTTAGTAACTAAAATTCTACTTCCTCCATTGCCGCTGGACCTGATGATGGAGGAGCAGATCACCACAGTCTCTATCTGGGCAAACTTTTCTCTCAGAGTATAGGTACATTTGTACTCATTTTTGGCCTTACTACTTTGGGTGACATAGTTATTTTAGATATTTTCTATTTTAAATTATAAATCCTAAATAGGTGTTTTTTTTCAAAATCATGTTAGTTTACCCAGATACATTCCTGCTTCTTAGTGTTTCTTCCTTGTTCAAGTTCAACTCTTTCAAGTTGATATGAACTTGGATGAATCAACTGTTCTCTTGGAGTAAGAATTTTGCCTATTGTTCCTCAAACAATGCCCTTGAGTACTCTGTGAGACATAAATAGCCAAAATGTATCTTGGCATCCTGGAATAATATTAGAGGTAGGGAGGCAAGACTAATCTAGAATAATTTCAGAGAGAATGTCTCTTATTCTTTTCCCTCTCTCCACTATGTATTTGGGAGCACCAATCTCATTATCAATGATAAAATCAATTACTGAAAATAATTGGGGTCAGAATAACTCTAGCAAACAATTCTTCAAGAAGTGTCACTGCATGTCAAAACACAGATTTCACGAAAACACAGTAGTTTGCCCCTAGAGTATTGAATCTGCCTCATATCCTTCAGCAGCATATAAATAGAAAGTCCTTTTCCTCCTAATTTTTAAATCAGAAGTTGTTATTAAAAGTTAACAAAAGTCAGCTCAAGCTTATTTTCTGCCATTAATTTGAAGCAGATTTTATATATATATATATATATATATATATATATATATATATATATATATATATATATATATATATTTTTCAGAGAAGAAGGGAGAGGGAGAAAGAGATAGAAACATCAATGATGAGAGAGAATCACTGCATGCCCCACACTGGGGATCAGCCCGCACCCAGGCATGTACCCCTGACCGGAAGCAAACCCGGAACACCTCAATCCGCAGGCCGACACTCTATCCAGTGAGCCAAATCAGCTGAGGCTTGAAGCAGATTTTTAATGCTTTATAAAAAAGGTACTGAAGTATTGGCCTGTGAAGAAAATTCATGAACAGATGTTCTGGGTAAGTTCAGAGACATTAAGCTTCTAAAAAACGTGTTTCAAACAGTTGGCTCAGGCATAGGCACACCTTTTAATTATGTTGAACTTATGATAGGTCAACATTTCAGGGTTTATCTGAATTATGAGTTACCTTGAGCACTGTCATCATGCTAAAGGCAATCATTGACCTTGAAAGAAGAGAGTTAATCATGAAAAGCAATTCAGCAATTGGCCATGTCATTAAATAACTGAGGAGAGAGAGAAAGAGAAAGAAAGGGAGGGAGATTGAGAGAGAGAGGAATCATGGTTTAAAAATGAGAAGTTCATTGCATAGGTAATCCCTGAGTTTTATGTTTCTTTAAGGTGGGATGGGTGTGCACAGAGCCATTTGCATTTTCTTTTCAGTTTTCCTTGGGCTATATTTAGCAGCTCTGTATGTGGCCGTATCTTTGGTGTGTGGAGTAAGCTGGCCTACATGGCAAGGAAGCCTGCCAGCATTGTGCCTCATGCACATCAGCAAGCAAATGAATGCTGAACTGATTTAACCCTAATTTCATTGGGATCGTGCTCCAGAGAAATGTATGTTGGTTGCCTTACAACTCAGAAACTCAACTGCACCTAAAGACTCATGATGTGACTTTTCCTGTTTTTAATTTCTTTTAAAAAATCAGCCTTAGTTTCTCTTTGATGAGGAAATAATTCTTAATGTGGAAAGAGAATAGTCTCATATTTTTTTTAAGGCACAAAATGATTTTTTTCATTATCTTCCCAGGATTGAGAAGTACTCCTTGTTAAAACTGTAACTTACACAAATGGGTCCTTACATAATGTGTAAAGTATTGTCTTGGGACAGTGCATCTCCCTGCATGTTTGGAGGGGTCAGGCAGAGAAGGCATAGGTCACCTGCACGCTTCTCTTCATACTGGCCCCAGATACTGTCCACTAAAAAGTGCCAGGGAGAGCTTGCTCAATCCCGACCTCACCTCTCTGACAAGGCATCTGTGAAGATAGACTAGGCAGATTTCCTGCCAAGTAAGCTACAGAATGTAAAGTGGTGTATGAATATGTAATAGCAGCCATTATCCATTGATGCCCCTGTCTTTGGAAAGAATCATTTCATTCACTGTGGAGAGAATGAGGGGCAATTTGAAATGGCCTGAGGTAAGTGGCATTTCATATATTGCCAATCAAATTAACCTTGAACCTTTCTCTTCTTATTCTTTTTCTTCTTTCTCCATCATTGAAAATTAAGACAATGTGTATAAAACCACTTTTTGCTCTACAGTATTGCATTTTATCCTCCTTTCCGTCCCCGGGGAGGAGAGAGATGAATGGTTCTGTGCGTCCATCAAACTGATTGAAACTTAGAGCGGGGAAAAGTGAGACTGTCACCAAGTCCAGAAGACACTGCGGTATCTTGGCTTCAATATAGCAATGGCTCTACTGTCCTCCACTGCCCTCCAGCATTTGATCAGCAAGTGCAGCCTGATCTGAGATCAGAAGCCAGATCCTGATCAGAGCTGCTGGATGTAAACATGAAATTCTACAGGAGCGTGGACCTGGGGCTATTTTGCCTCCTGATTCTCACACAGAGAGTTTGAATCTTTGCCAAGGAGTAAACCTCTTTGGAGCTCCTGGCTGATTTTACCTGAGCAGAAAGCAGCATTGTGTGAATGTAAGCAGCAGCAGACTATTCAATCCCTGTGTTTTGCAAATGAGCACTTAACAATCATATTTTCAATAAAATGCTATGAACATCCATATTTTCCTTTCTCAATCTGATCTCCCTAGATATAATAGGCATACCTCTAGAAACATCATTCTGCTAGTTTGAACTACTGTTTTATCCCAAGTCTTACCCCTAGAAACATCATTCTGTTAGTTTGAATTACTGTTTTATCTCAATTTTACTCTCTAATTTCCAATCTCTCCTTATATCTTTATGCTGTTCCCACTAGACATCTCTCAGTCTCAACACCTCTGCCATTATCTAACCTTATTATCTACTAGGGGCCCGGTGCACAAAAATTTGTGCACTCGGGGTGGAGGGAGTCCCTCAGCCTGGCCTGTGCCCTCTCACAGTCTGGGACCCCCTCAGTGGATGTCCTATGATGGCCCCAGTCTGCCATGCCAGGTGCCTTTTGTGTGTGTGTGTGTGTGTGTGTGTGTGTGTGTGTGGCCACTGGGGACCTGCCCCCAGCCGCATCTGAGGCTTGGAGCAGTCCTTCTGTGTGTGTCTACCTGTTGGGGACCTGCCCCCAGGCTTGGAGCAGGCACCCCCTCTATGTTGATCTCTCAGACTCTTGCCCTCCCCTGCATGTTGTTCTCTTTTTTGAGCTGTGACCAGGGCTGCGGGCGGCCTGCCT
>PVJC01011717.1:0-41037 GCA_004026665.1 Murina feae
TCTTCTTGGGTTTGATTAGTTTTCTAAGGTGATTCACAGAACTCTGAAAAACAGTTGTCTATTATAAAAGGTCTAGGGGTCCAGTGCACAAAAAGTTGTGCACTCGGGGTGGTCCCTCAGCCAGGCCTGTGCCCTCTCGCAGTCTGGAACCCCTCAGGCGGTGTCCAACTGCTGGCGTGTCTGGCCAGCCTGGGTGAGGGGTTGAGGGCTGTTTTCAGGCTGCCCACAGTCCCTTCAGGGTTTGTGTTCCTACTGGGGTGCCTGGCCAGCCTGGGTGAGGGACTGAGGGCTGTTTGCAGGCTGGCCACAGCTCCCATCAACCCAAGGTCTCAGCGAGGCTGGCTGGAATCAGGTTTCTGGGGTTTATTTTTATCTTCTATAATTAAAACTTTATTACCTTGAGCGCAGGCTACAGCTGGCCTAGGCAGGCAGTTTCCTTCATTGCTGGCCTCCTGTTTGCTCTAGCTCCATGGCTGCTAGCCGCCATCTTGGCTGGGTTAATTTGTATATCATCACTCTGATTGGCTGGTGGGCATGGCTTGGCTGGTGGGTGTGGCTTAGGTATAATGGAGTCAGGGTTAATTTGCATATTACTCTTTTATTAGAATATATATATAAAACCTAGGAGCAGCCAGATGGAAGAGATGCATAGAATAAGGTGTGGGGAAAGAGAGCACAGAGCTTTCATCCTCTAAGAGTGTACCAGTCTGCCTGAATCTCCACCAGTTCATCAAGTCATGAGCTCTCTGAACCCCATTCTTTTTATTTTTATTTTTATGGAGGCTTCATTATATAGGCATGGTTGATTAGATCACTTGGCAGGTTGACTCTATGGCAGATGTGCATATTAGCAATTATCTGCTGGCTCATGTTGGTGTGGGACAGCAAATGGCCTGCAGCTACTTCTCTGGAATCTTCCCTCAGCTTTTCCAGTGTCTGGCCAGGTGGGTGTTTAGGTTTTTGACAAAGGTGCTTAGATTTTAAGTTCTATGGGATACTACATCAGCAAGGCTGGAGAGAATGACACAGCTTTTAGTCTGTTCTGTAGCTTCTGGCTTATTGTAAATGTCCCCCACTGTCTTACTCAGTTCCAGCTACTATAAAAGAATACCATAGACTGGGAGGCTTAAACTACAAATATTTATTTCTCACAGCCCTGGGAGGTGGAAGTCTAAGATCAGTTACCAGCATTGATGGGTTTTGATGAGAGCTGTCTTCCTGGCTTATAGATAGTTGCCATATTGCTGTATCCTTTCAAGGCAAGTCTCTTCTTGTAAGGGCACTAATCCTATCATAAGAGCTTCACCCTCATGACCTAATGACCTCCCAAAGGCCCCACTTCCAAATACCATCACATAATTAGGCTTCAACATAAGAATTTTCAACATTTAGTCCATAGCGCTCACTTTGCATCCATCTTCCCTTCCAGGCTATCTGACCTGAAAACTTTACCATCCAGCATCAGATACAGAGGAGCAGTCTCACATAAACTGTTGAACCAGTGCCTACAATTTTGTAATGTCAAATCCTTGTAATAAAGTCATATGTATGGGTGTATGTATGCATGCATGAGTATCCTAGTGATTCTACGTCTCTGATTGAACCCTGACTGAATCAGCAGGAGTGAATGGAGGAGGCTATGGCATAAAGGGCCAGTACCCTTGCTCTGTGTTTGCGGTCAAGGGTCCTGGTAGGTCCAAGGTTGGACCTGACTCTAAGCCAGGCCAGTCCTCCCAAAGTATGCTAGAAACTAGAATTGAGAGAGTCACTCTCTCTAGGTATAGAAGCTGTGGGAAGTAAAGCTGGGGAGCTGTTGACTACTGCATTAGCTAGATAGGGTTGTTATAACTAATACAACAAACTGGGTGAATTACCAACTGAAATTTATTTCCTGCAGTACTTGAGGCTGAAATTACATGACCAGGCATCAACAGGTTTGTTTTCTCTTGAAGCCTCTTTTCTTGGATCGAAAATAGTCACCTTCTCACTTATCTGTCTTCATATGGTCTTTTTATAAAGACACCAGTCATTTTGGATTAGGGCCCCATCCCAATTGGTCTGATTTTAACTTAATTGCTTTATTAAAGGCCCTATCTTCAAATATAGTCACAATATGAGGTGCTGGGGGTTAGGACTTTAATATGCGAATTTTGGGGGAACACAGTTCAGTCCACAGCAGTAGCTTTTGGTTGGCAAGGATGGAGGGTATACTTTTTGCCCTCTAGAGAAAGCCTGACTTCAGTGAAAGAGTAGAATGTAGCATTAATTTATTGTTCCAGCATTCAGTGTCTGACAACTTCTGCAGTGCAGTCAGGCCTGTAGGGGGTCTGTCTCCAGGTGTCCATGCATGATTCTATTGTAGCTGGGTTATATCTCCAGCCATGTGAAAGGGGCTGATGTCAGGACCAACCAGAACAGCTCTCTCCTAGCAACAGCAAGACACCTGTTTTTTTCTTCTTATTATTTAAAATTGTGCCATTTCTTCTCTTCTTTGGTTATGATTCATTTTTTTCAGAATGTTCTTTTTGCATGTTATAAACTCCATTCTCATAACCTATAAGCTAAATACATACTGTTAAACAGAATATTATCTCTATTCAATAGTATGCCAAGCTCTTAAAAGCCCAGTCACATGTCAGTAACATGTATCAATGAGCCAATCTATGTTCATTGAGCTCTGATTACTGATGTGGCTTAGCAGTAGGGATGGCAAGAGAGTCAAAGAGGGCAAGAATGAACTCCCAGGTTTCAAAAATCTCACCATTTGGCTAATCTCAGGGGCAAAGGCACTGGACTAGAAATATATCTTAGAGTCAAGGTCAAAGCATAATTTTAGTTCTGAGCCAGCCCCCTGGCCGGAGGAGCATAAGTCCCAAATTGCAGCCATATACAAGCATTTGAATAGCATAGCTTTGTCTACTGGAGACTCTGGACAGCTGGACAAATCCATAGCTTTGACTCTCCCCGTGTTTACATCATGTTTTTGATAAATTCCCAAACAATTGGATATGTTACAGAAGTAGAAGTCACAAGTGTTTGTGTGCTGTTTTTAAACAAGTCATTTTGGATTCTTTCCTGTCTGGACCCTCGGTGACCTCTCAGTTTTACTCATGGCTGATAGTGCTCTGTAGCTGCACATATATTTAGAAGGAATTGCAGATGCAATGAGCGGGACTTGTCTGGTGGGTTGACAGCTGATACAGTTCTGTGTCTGGTTACTGCTTTGAACATTTAGGATAAATATATAGTGCAGCCTACTGCATAAAGAACACTTCACAGAGCAGTAAAGTGGAAAGACACAGGCTATTATTATGGGTCCCTGAGGTCTAGCCTTATGTAGGAGTTTAGTTTAACTGCATATAGTAGAAAAATTAAAATAAAAACAGGGGCATCAATAAAATAAGTATATATTTTTGTCTCTTATAATGGGAAATCTAAAAATAGGCAGTCAAAAGCTCTAAAAATCATCAGAAACCCAGATCCTTTCTAGCTTCTTGATTCCTTTTCTTACAGCTTTGGGTCTCAGGTTTATAAGCTAGTAGTGGAAGCTCAAGGTGCTAGAAGAAGAAAAGGGCAGCTGACTGTGCCCTCTTCTCTGTGATGGTTAATTGTATGTGTCAACCTCCCTGGGCTATGTTGCTCATCCATATTTGGTCAAACATTATTCTGGGTTTTTTTGTGAAGGTGTTTTTGTTGGTTTGTTTTTTGCATGAGGATAATATTTAAATCTTATCATTGACTAAAACAGATTGCTCTTCCCAGTGTGGGTGAGCAAGTAGTTGACGATCTGAATGGAAGAAAAATACTGACCCTCTCCCAAGTAAGACAGAGTTATGCCTGCCTGGCTGTCTTCTCACTGGGAGATCAGCTTTTTCCTCCCTTTGGACTTGAACTAAGCTACTGGTTCTTCCTAGGTCTCAAGCTTACAGGTCTTCAGAGTAGAACTACCCCACTATCAGCTCTCCTAGGACTCCTGCTCACCAAATGCAAATCTTGGGACTGGACTTGTCAGACTCCATAATTGTATGAGCCAAATCCTATAATAAATTTGTCTATTTATCTATCTATCTATCTATCTATCTATCTATCTATCTATCTATCTATCTATCTCCTCTATAGGCATATATTTTTGTTTCTTATAATATATCCAATAAGTGCTTGTGGAATGAATAAAGCTTTACCATGTTACCTTCTTTGTCGAATTTGAACCCCAAGTCCTCCACTCTGTGCCTTCAGATTGTCTATGTAGGACTCTAAATATCAGGAAGATTTCCAATGGGTAGGATAGTGCTAGAGAGCCAAACTAAATAGCCACCTGCAGGGCCTTTTCAAAAGTAATTCTTGAACGTGGATTAAGTTCTTGCCAACATAAGATGCTTCAGTTTTGTGATTTTTAGAGAGTCCAAAAGAAAGAATGATAAAAATAATTGAAATAGCAATAGTCAACACATACTGCCTGTCTATTATGTGCTGTGGACTGATGTAAACAAATGACATCCATTCTTTCATTTAATGATACCTAGGAAGTAGGTGCCATCATTATGTCCACTTAACAGATTAGGAAACTGAGGTATAAAATAAGTGACTTGCCCAAGATTTTCCAGCTGTAAGTGATAACTATTGGGCCAGTGGTTTCCACAATTTTCTGCACATTAGAATCACCTGGCAGCTTTGAAAGACCCTCCATCTTCATAAATGAAATCAGTTTCTCAGATGGGAGCTAGGCATCAGTATTATTTAAAGTTCCCCAGCTGATTCCAGTGCACAGCAAAGTTTGGGAACCATTTAATGGGCTATAGTGTCTCTCAAAGCCAGTGGGAAAGGCCAAGTGCTGGGCTGGGGTGTCCAGGGGAGAATGCTCACCTCTTCTTCCTGCTCTCCCAAGCATAGGGCAGAGGATCTCAGGTGGGAGCCACCACAGAGTTGGTGACCACCATACCATTGTCTGTGTCTCTGAGTTTGTTTGTTTTTTCATTTGTTTCTCTCTGTTTTATAAACCACAGAAGCCATACGGTTCTTGTCCTTGTCCCCGTGACATATTTCACTTAGCATGATACTCTCAAGACCCACCCCAGTTGTCGCAGTAGGCGTATTTCATCCCTTCCTCAGGCAGGGATGGCGGTTTCCCTTTCAGTTACAAGTTCTCATCCCTGCCTCATGGACTCAGAGGAAGGCAAGCTGAACTATTACGGAAAGAAGGGTAAGTGAATTTAAGATTCATTATTCTAATTTTTGACATCATTCTATAGTGTAGACCAGCGAGAACAGTTGTGCTCATTTTAATAAGCTAATGAGTACTTGTGGGAGTGCCTCCAGTTAATGTAATGCATGGTGTGCATTACATTAACTGTTAACTGTCAAGACCTGAAGGTAAAAAAGAAAAAACAAAAACAATACAAAATACCACCCTCACTTTCCTCCTAATCGCTCCACAGGGAAATTCCTCTGCCTTGAGCTGGATGGATATTCCTGCTAAACATTTAGCTTATAAATGCAGCCTTATAATTTACAGGGAGTCCAGCAGGAGAGACCATAAACCACGCTCCCTCTCCATCGGTGGGTGCATGGAGGCATTTGAAGAATAGGTCCTGTCTTGGTTTTGTGGTGTATCAAGGTCAGGCCATCTATTACAGCCAATAAAATGAGGCAGGCAGCTTAAGGGTAATGGCAGTCACAAGGCAGCTGGCACCATCTGCAATATTTCAGGGCACTAAATACAGAAGGGCTCAGAGTGTTGGTGAGAGGTTATGTGCTAGATGATTTAAGGCAGAAAAATAATGGATCATTTGCAACAAGCACAGCATATCTACACTTAGGGGCAAGGCAGGGAATGTGGGGGTAACACTGTCTGTCGCACAATGGCCAGGCTTTTTCCTATCTTACATGTTGTATCTGCCTTCTGTAATAATGGGGAAGTTGTTACATATCTGGAACCTTCTCTGGAAAGGTTGGAAATGGCAGTGGGGGTGAGGGGTAGGCATGGAGTATATGGGATATCTATGTGGCAGGGAAGATTTACCTTTTAGGATCAAGAAGAAGACATTTCCTATTAGCATCTGTGTTCCTTTCTTATTGCTTTCTACCATGACCACGTAGTTAGCAGCTTAAAACACACCCATTGGTTAACTCAATCTGTAGGTCAGAAGTTTGGGCATGACATGTCTGGGTTCTCTGCTCAGGGTTTCACAAGTTTGAAACCAAGGTGTTGGCCAGGTTGTGGTCTCATCAGAGGCCCAAGAAAGAAAGAATCTTCTTTCAAAGTTCATTCAGGTTGTTGGTAGAATATAGTTCCTTATTGTTGTAGTACTGAGGTCCTGTTTCTTTGCTGGATGTCAGCTGGTGTCTGTCTGCATTCTTACCTGTTGGATTTCTCATCTCCAAAGTCAGGAGTGAAGAATGTCCTTCACAATTCAAATATCTCCTGCCAAAAATAGTTCAGCTACTTTCAAGAACTGATTAAGCTCTGTCTGGCTGATGTGGCTCAGTGGTTGAGCATTGACTTATGAACCAGAAGGTCGGCACTTTGATTTCTGGTCAGGGCACATAACCTGGTTGCAGCCTTGATTCCAAGTGTGGGTCATAAGGAGGCAGTTGATCAATGATCCTCTCTCATCATTGATGTTCCTATCTCTCCCTCCCTCTTCTTTCTTCTATGAAATCAATAAAAATATTTAAAAAAAGACAAATCACTTCTGACCTGATTAGGTCAGACCCACTGAAGATAATCTCTCTTCTTAGAGTCAACTGATTTGGGACCTTAATTACATCTGCAAATTTCTTTCCCAGCAACACTTAAATTAGTGCTTGATAAAATAACTGGGAGAAGGTGTATGTACACCAGGGCACAAGGGAATCTTGGGGGCCATCGAAGAATTCTGCCTACACTAGCATTTTAGACAAAGTTCCTGAAAGCATACTAGTGAGTGTGAGCAGTGCCTGAGCCCAATAGCTAGGCCATTCCCAAGCACATCCACATCCCTGAAAAGCTTCTTCCTCCATGATCCTCAGACACTATGATGCTTGGACTATGGGGATGGTCAATAAAATCTTCACACAGTGTGCATTTGTTTTGTACACGGCTTATGCAAATATTAACATTAACTCACTTAGGAGACCTAAGGCTGATCTTTCCAACCAATTCACAGCGAGAAAATTAGTGAGAAGAGCTATTACTATCAAAGGAGGGGGCATGAAGGAAAATTTTAGTGAAAATTATTTTATTATACCTCTCACTCAGAAATTGTGTCATCACATATTAAAATAAGCTTGAAAATACATCTATCAGAAGTCAGATTTTTTTACACATCTTTGGAAAAGGCAAGGACTGTTCATTCTGTCAGAGATGAAGCAAAGGCAATTGATTAAGAGGGGCAGAGTGTGGATTTTACTGAGGAATGTGGTATAAGTGATACTGAAGTTCAAGTCATAGAGTTTTGTGGGAAGAGGTATAAAAACAAAAAGAGTTTTGGGGATGAGTAGGGGAGGATATGAGAATTGAAGGGGCTCCGAGACATAAACCTGCCAGTGCCTGGGGAATTTCTGAGAGCAGAGTGAAGGTTATTGATATGAGTATATTTATGCACCTTTGATTCAGTCATTCTCTTCATTGCCAGGTTTGACTAAATGCTCACAGATAGTGGAAGAAACCGGACGAGGGCTGATAGTCATGATGTCCAGTGTATCACTTTGAGTGATACATGTGGGAGGTGGTGAAGCTGGAACATACATCCAACTCTGAATGGGAGGGTGTCTCAGGAAACCTGAGCTGAGTCTTAGAGGGTGACAAGAAAATTTGACACTTGATCTAAAATTTGACAATTGATCTGCCTTCTTTCAAGGTATGTGTGTCTCATAGGTAATGAGAATGCCAAGTTCATAGAAAGTACTCAGGAAATAAGTACCATCATCATTGATTGTCTCATATTATACCCCCATAGCCCCACACATGGTACATTCTTAGAATTTTGGATCTGGAAGGGGTCGAGAGATGACCAAGTCTGGTCTCCTCATTTTCAGTTGCAAGGTGAAGTGACAGGCAGTCCTGTTGCCCAGCGAGAGCACTTCTGCAGTGGTTCTCAAATCTGATTGTGCATCAGAAGCACGTGGAGCGCTTGATGAAACAGATTGCTGGGCACCATCCAGAGGTCCTGATAATGCGCTTTATCTGGGCGGGGCCTGAGAATTTGCATTTCTAGAGGTACTTTGCATTTATGGGTACTTTGAAACCACCCCTCCACAGCATGCTATCATTCACCTCTGGGAATAGCGCTTGCAAAGGGTTAATAAAACATCAGATGGTTGGTCATTTTACAACGGGCATTGATGAATTTGGCCTTGGAGGCAGCTCACTTTAGTGAAGAAGGGCTGCCCAGAGAAAAGGGCCAGAAGTTTTCCACTGGCGCTGCTGTGGTGAGCAGTGAAAATTTTAGGAAGGCTGTGATTGAGGAGGAAGCCATTTACTTGCCTGCAAGCTCCTGTATCCCAAAGTTGGTGTCAGAGAAAAAGATAAAGCACCCAGCATTACCCAATATGAATGGGAAGTGATTAATACTCAGAGCTTCTCGAGCAGAAAAGGTGGGCATGCAAGATGCAATTAAGATGATAAACAACCCCTAGAAGCAGTGCTTAGCAGCAAGCTGGGGACGCCAAGCTGGTGAGCACAGCTCCTGCCTGTCCCTTGCTCTGCAGAGACTGCTTACCAGACAGAGAGGTGGGCTCCACAGTTCTGCCAGGCTCATCAGGACAGAGAAGAAAGGTAATTGGGAAGCCTACTTTCAAGATGTGGGTGTTTCTTTGTCTCACTGGATGCATGAAAGCCCCAAGCAGTCACGGATAACGGTGTTGATGAGGATTTCAGTGGGTGGTGGATGGAAAAAGCCATTGTGGTTGGGTTTAAATTCAGACTGTCTGGCTTGGCTAGTAATTGATGTGAGGCAATAAGTGACCTGGGAAAGGTACTCAGTGTGATTCATAAGTCTCAGTGTGAAATTCTAAAGCAGCACAGGTTACATACATAGGGCCGGCTTCTGAGTCATATCTAGTGCCTTGGCGTCCCCCATTCTGTGCCCCTCCTGCTCTCTGGACCCACTGACCCCTCTCCAGGGCCAGGTAGAAGCCCCATATAAACCAAAAAATTCTAATTCCTTCAGCAAACTGTTGTATAATAAATTAACTGGACTCATACATACCAAATGACCAAATGGTGATTTAATGCATCTACTTAGGTCAATATCTTAACTCCAATAAGTGACCCTGTAATGGTGGAAGGGAAGCAGAGAGGGGGAGAAGGTAGCACCACATCTGCATATCCTACTGCCCACTCAACACTTCCGCTTGGGTGTCCAGTGTGCACCTCACTTCACTTGGCTAAATATGAACTCTACCTCTGCCAGTTGCCCCACCCCAACGTGCTCATCTCCTACTATTCTCCATTGCTACCCACTGACAATGGTCTACCTTCAAAATAGATCCTCACTGAACCACTTCTCACCTCCATGCTCCCACCTTAGCATCTCTTGTTAAAATATGGCAGCATCCCACGGGACTCCCTAATTCAACTCTCTCTCTCCAGCCAGTTGTGCACAGACAGAGCGGCTGGAGTAATTTGTTTTTAAGCCAGACTATGTTGCTTCCTGTGACTTCAATTCTCTTATGCCTCCCCCTAATAACTGAGTACAAATCCCATGTTCTTACCACACATGTCGGCCCTACCTGACCTGGCTCTGCCCAGCTCTTCAACTCTGCCATTGTCTCCTCCTACCTACGCACCCTGCTCTGTCTCTTCCTGCCCTTTGATCACCCATCTCCTATTTCCACCCCAGAGGCTTTGTGCTTGTTTTCTCCTCTGACTGGAATTTTCCGTTGCCAAATCTTTGTACAGCCTAGCCCCTCATTTCCTTCATGTCACCTCCAGAGAGAAATTTCCTGACACCCTACTCACCGCTACCCCAAGCTCTCTAACTCCCCCACCCTTTCTTTTTTCCTTTGTGGAATCATGTACACCGACTTGCTAGTGGACTTTTTGTCCATCTCCGCCTTAGAACGTGAGCACTTGGAGGGGAGTGCCCTTGTCTTGTTCACAGCTGCACCATAATGAGAACAGTGCTGCACCCACAGCTGTACCTGCAGTGAGAATAATGCCTGGCGCATAGTAAGTACACAGAAGTGTCTGTTGGAGAAGGAGTGCTATTTATTAAGTGCCCGGCAGGTAGGTTCTCACGGCTGTGATGCCTTGACTCAGTTGTGAAGCCACAACTCTGTGAGGCAGGCACCACAGGCAGCATTTTATTTTATTTTTAAAAAATATATATTTTATTGATTTTTTACAGAGAAGAAGGGAGAGGGATAGAGAGTTAGAAACATCGATGAGAGAGAAACATCGATCAGCTGCCTCTTGCACACTCCCCACTGGGGATGTGCCCGCAACCAAGGTACATGCCCTTGACTGGAATCGAACCTGGAACCCTTCAGTCTGCAGGCTGACGCTCTCTCCACTGAGCCAAACCGGTTAGGGCAACAGGCAGCATTTTACACAGGAGGCTGTGAAAGCGCAGAGAGGCTGCGTGACTTTTCCAGGATGATGCTGTTATGAAATGGTGCAACTGAAATGTGACCTTCAGTCCTTCTGAGGTCCCCTGGCAGATGAATGATGTTTTAGGGCCAATGAGCCTCTCCAGCATATCTCTAATGATGGTGTTGTTCATAATAACAGCTAGCAAGTGCCTACACTGTGGCAAGCACTGTTATTTTCTTCTTTAATTCTTCTAGCAAAATTTTAAAAAAGATATTTATTAGGATCCCTATTTTGCAAGAAGTAGAAAAACAGGACCTCCAGACAAATTTAGGAACATTATCAAAGTAATTTGATCAGGAAGTGGTGGAAGCAGGATTTGAAACCAGATGGTTGAACTCCAGAGCCTTCACACTTATAACCTCAACTCCTCCCTGCCTGAAGTCACCAGCCCACATGCTGTCTTCCCTACCACGGGTCTGTGCACACATAAACCATATCTCTGTTCCTCTCTCCCCTGTCCTTCCCCACATGGGGGCTGGGACTCTGTCTGTCTTATTCTTTTTTTACAAAATATATTTTATTTATTTTTTACAGAGAGGAAAGGAGACGGGTAGAGAGTTAGAACCATCGATGAGAGAGTAACATCAATCAGCTGCCTCTTGCACACCACCTATTGGGGATATGCCCACAACCAAGGTACATGCCCTTGACCGGAATCGAACCTGGGACCCTTCAGTCCACAGGGCCGATGCTCTATTCACTGAGCCAAACCGATCAGGACTGTCTTATTCTTTTCTGTATCTGAGGATTAGGAGCATGTTGGGCATTGAGTGGAAAGTGATGCAGTTGCATAAATGAAGGAAACAGTGAAACTTCAATAGAGAATTTTCCCATTATCATATTGTTTAAAATTTCTTATTTGAGCTAGTATGTCTTTGGTAAATGGTAACTACCACGGAATAATGATGATAAAAAATGTTATCCTGTAAGTTTTTTGGTATAGAAGCATCAAAAGTGCTTATATTTATACGAGAGAAAAGACTTTCCAACATTGAGAACTCTGTCATTCTGTTCTTTCTAGGATCTGGAAAGGATAGAGCATTAACGAGGACCAATGGAGCAGAGGTGGGGCTGAGACAAGCTGAGGAAAGTGCTAGAACCGTGCATATAGAAAGCATGTACCAATGTGTGTGTACATGCACAAATGTCCACCGACAGTGTTTGTGTGTGTGTTGTGTGTGTATTATCATTCAGTCTAGTTGGGAAACAGAATCCACATGAGTTAATTTAATCAAGAGGACTTATAAAGAATTTATTAAACATCTGTGAAAGGACAAAAAAAGGTGGAAAGGGGGCATCGATATACCACACAAGAGCTAGCAGAAAGATCATCACTATAGGAAGCCCCTGAAACCTGGCAGAGCAAAAGGCAGAGAGAGATTTGGGTTTATGAAACCAGAAGCTTGGATGGGGCTCTCCTGGGTGACAGACCTCTGAAAAGAGGTATGTCTGACTCCTACTGGCACCCAAGAAGCTTGGAGGAGGAGCCCCTGGTGCTGGGACTCAGAACCCTGGGGAGAGGGTACTGCCCAGTACATGCAGGCCACCTCCAAAGAGACATGAGGTGAACAAGGTTCTGGGAAAACTAAAGGAAGCTGGCAATTGGTGCCAGAATGAAGGGCCGTCCTGGCATAGTGTAGATGGGAATAGCAAGTCTCCTTCTCCCCCAGGCGTTGGGTCTTCATCCAGTTCCTTCAATGGGGGGAACCTAAAAAGGAGGCAGCTGGTGGAGAACAAAGTTTGCCAAGTTTTGGACCCGGTACTACTGAAGAATTGTAGAAGGGAGTTTAGAGCTGAGAGGCCCTTTACCATGGCAATTACCTTTGCATTCCCTTTGCAGGAAGGTCAACATTAATTTGGACCCAGATTGTGCACCAAGATGCTTATCATGAACCTCACTTGAAGGTTCTATGTCAAAGAACACCTTTCGCTACCCAGTCCTCCTGAAGAGGACTATCTGTTCTCTACTCTCAACAATATCACAATGCCTGTTCAGATAAATGGCAGTAAAATAGCTCACATTTATTGATTACTGTGTTCATAATATTTACAAATAGTGTCCTCATAATAACCCTTTCAAATGGCCAGTATTTTAATCTCCAATTTATGGATGAGAAACTGAGACACATAGGAATTAAGCAATTGATCCAATTTTATACATTTATAAGTGGCTAGGGTCCAGGACCTGTACTCTTATCTTTTTTACATTATCATGTCTAACCACTTACCGATCAGATCGGATCTTTAGACCAATAATAAGCTGACTTGAAACTAGAAAAGAGTTGTGATTAGAGCAAGTGCTTTAGAAACAGAAGAGACTGGTTTTAATACTGAGCTACTACTCTTGCTGGGTGGATGGGATGGACAAATGTATTAACCTTACTAAGCCTTAGTTTCCTCATCTTGAACATAAAAATAAAGATAGCATTTGCCATAGAGGTTATTTTTTAAGGAATGAATGAGATAATTTGTGTAAATCACTTAGTATCTTTTGTTACAACCAAGTGTTAATAAGCTAGTTAAAAAGTTATCATCATTATTTTCCAATGTAAAATTGAGAAACTCCCTGTACTTTAGTCCAGTACATGAGAAAAGTGGTGGTTGGTAGTCCATTTCTATGCGGGACTGCTAGCCAATGTTTGGACCACTGGGCAACTCCAGCTCTCTTAGGACCCATGATTATGATTGTAGAGGGGCTGGAGGCTGAAGTCACTTTGAGAGGTAGGAAGGGCAGCAGTGTGGGCAGCAGGAGCTGAATGGCGGGCATCTGTGGCAAGTTACAAGACAGAGAGTGCCAAGACCTGGTTAAGGCAACAAGCAGGTCTTGGCACTCCGTTTGTGAGTGCCTTTCTTTGCTTGACACCTGGGAGAAGTTTCACTGAATTCCCTTCCCCTTTCCTGTCTGTGATGGTTGAATGTTGATGTCTAAGTTCCCAGAACTTGTGAATTCATTACCTTACAGCTAAAAAAGACTTGCAGGCGTGATTAAGTTAAGGATATGGGGATGAAGAGATTATTATCCTGGTTATCAGGATGGGCCCAATGTAATCAAGAAGCTTTTTACAAGAGGAAGCAGGATATCAGAAGAGGAGGCATGTGGTGATGGAACCAGAGATTGGAGTGATGTGGCCACCGGGTAAGGAATGCGGCAGCCTCTACAACAGGGATGGGAATGAGAAATCATTTAGCCTGGCTTATGAGTTAATTAAATGTCTGATCAAATATAGAAGGCTAATTTTTAAGTTGATACTTTTGTATGGCCCTCAGATGATGTTATAAATATCCAAATGGCCGTTGGCAGAAAGAAGTTTCCCCACCCCTGCTCTAGAGAAGATAGAAGAGGCAAAAGAGTGAATTCTCCTCCAGGAGACTTCAGGAAGAACCAACCCTGCCAACACTTTGATTTTAGCTCCATAATACTTACTTTGGACTTCTGCTCTCTGAAACTGTAGGAGAATGTATTGGTGTTTTCTTAAGCCACTAAGTTTGCTGTAATTTGTCACAGCAGCAACATACTCCTCAATGGACTTAGTCATCCCTTCTTTACTATTTTCTATGTGCTTTGTTCATACCTACATTGCAGCACATATCAGATCCTATTGTGTTTACTTGCTTGCCTAATTCCCCTACTGGATAGACAATCAAATTCTTCAAGGCCAAGGGCCTTAAGAGCCTCAAAGCTTTTCAGGCTACATCAATGTGGGTGACCTGAATTAATGTGTGAATGGACAGGAGTGTTTGCCTATTACTCTCCAAAGTTGTCTTAGTCTGTGACTACCTTTTAGGACCTTCCTAAATTATCCTCCTTGGCTTAAAAACATTAAAGATGGTGTCAAGAATTTTAAAAAATCTAAACCCATGAACTTATACCCATGGAAATGATGGCTTTCTTGATCCCTTTGATATTTCATTGGCTGTTGTAAATTTAAAGGTCAAAGCCATGATTTTCCACCAATGGGTTAAAACTATAGATAAAGGTAGAAAGGAGAGAGAAAATATGCAGAGCTATTTAGAAGAGGAGAATTAAACTAAATATAATTGAAGCAGGAAGTGATCAGAATATGCAGCATGTATTATTTTAAGGAAAATAAATTCATGAGATTCAGATTTCAGCATGACAGAGGAAAAAAAAAGGAATGTTTTTCACATTTTCCACAAGATGTTCAGTAAAACGAATCTGTCAAGAAATGGGGACAAAGGTCACATGGGAGCCAATGGAAAGTCATGGATGGAATTCATTTTGTTACACAGCATTACCTCAATTTAAGTATTACATTCAGAGTTTTGTCTTTCCAGAATCTTTTATACAGAACATTGACAGGGCTTATTTATTCAATAGGAGGACATCTAAAATCTCCCCACTAGGTTTGCAGTCTGAAATAATTAATGTGTGAAATGGTCTATTGCCTCTATTTTGACAGGAACTGTCTCAGATTTATGAAAACCTGATAGCAATCAAAGCAGTGACTCCTCTGAGAGATCCAGGTTGTTGTTTTTTTTATTCTATTGGATGTTTCCATGTCTTGGGTTCTGTCTGTGCCACACTGGGTCACAAGGACCTGCACTTCAGGCACACTCCCCTAGGCAAAGTCTAAGTAACAGGCAATGGGCTGGTGGGAGGAGCATGGTTTAGGGAAGTCATGCTCAAGAGTGGCATAGACAAGTCATGCTCAAGAGTGAGTGGTGGGTACATTGTGCCTTCATAAATCAGCTCTTGTGTGGCACAGGGTAAAGAGGAAACCCAGATTGATTTGTAATAGTTGCAGATTTCTAGAGTGTAAATATTTCTGCTGTAGTTGATTTCAAGTGACTGGAAAATTTTCTGAAAATTTAATGACCAGCCTTTACTAGCCATTACAAGCCAGCTTCAGCATACATGTGTGTATGTGTGTTTATTTGTGTGTGTGGCTGGGTGCATGTTGCTAAAGGCAGGCATCAGGTGAATATATGATAGGCAGAAGTCAAAACTGAGAAATTACAGGGATAGAATGCAGGCTGACCAAAAGCCTAAGTTTAGGATAGCGTGCATTTGGGAAACTGGCCCACAATTCTCCATCTGCAATGACCATCAGGAATGTGCTGTGGTTTTTGCCAATTTTTTGCATCTGGCAGACAGGTGGACTTATGACTAGAGTCTCCAGAACTGGGAAAAGCCAGGAGAGGATATGCTGAGACTGAATAATAAAAGCAATGACCTGTTTTTGTTGGTCTGGTATGTGCCAAATGCCATATTTGTATGCATTACAATTACACACCACATAATGATGTTTCAGCCAATGACACGCTGCATATATGTCAGTGGTCCTTTAAGATTATAATGGAGCCGAAAAATTGCTATCACCTAGTGACATCATAACATCATAAAATCATGGTGCAATGTTTTATGTGTCTATGGTGATGCTGGTCCAAACACATCCACTGCATTGCGGGGCATATAAAAGGATAGCACCTATAATCATGCACAACACATAATAGCTGATCATGATAATAAACAACTGTTACTGGTTTATTTATTTGCTGCACTATACTTTTCATTGCTATTTTAGAGTGTACTCTTCCTACTTATTAAGAAAAAGTTTGCTGGCCCCTCCGGTGTGGCTCAGTGATTGTGCATTGACCCATGAACCAGAAGGTCACAGTTCGATTATGGGTCAGGGCACATGCCCAAGTTGCAACCTCAATCCTTAGTAGGGGGCGTGCAGAAGGTGGCCAATCTATGTTTCTCTCTCACTGATGCCTCTTTCTATCCCTCTCCCTTTCTCTCTCTGAAATCAATAAAAAAATGTATTTTTTAAAAAGTTTGCTGTAAAATAGCATGCTAATACTATAGTTAAGCCAGCAACGGCCTCACACATCTTGTTTACTGCATCTTTTGATTGCATCATTTTCTCTTGTGCTTGAATTAACCTTGTGTCGCTTTGTACAATAATATGCTGTACAGGCTTGTAGCTTAGGGCAATACCATAGTGCCTAGGTGTGCTATGTCATCCAGGTTTGTGTAAGCTCACTATGTGATGTTCACATAATGATGAAATTGCCCAACAATGCATTTCTCAGAATGTATCTCTGTCTCCAAGAGGCACATGATTATTTTTAATCCTCTTGCCTTAAAAAACTAGTGTTGTTACTTGCATTTCTTAGATAAGGCAGGGAAGTGAAGAGCATTTAAGCACATGCTTGACATTGTATGGTTAATAAGTAGCAAATGCTAAGATCAGAAGCTGGGTGTTTCTGACCCCAGTTTCTCCCTTCAGTGATCTGAGGATGAGGGGAGAAGTTGGACAAATTAACTCGGCTGTGGGATTTTTTTCTGAGTGGAAGTATTTCAAGATTGTGTCAAAGGTGATCTAGATTCCAGAGTTCTAATTCACATGGTTGGGTCTGGGGGAAGCACCTGATCATAGATGATGCTTAAAGTCAGGTGCTACTCAAGTAAGGTTGTAGGCACTGATCCCATGTGGAGCTGGATAGGACCATAAAGGGATGGGGGCAGGTAAGAATGAGGCAGCGGGTCAGAAACACAGCTGAAAAGAGTGGGATTCAGGGCAAAGTTCCAGGGAGTAAGAAACTCCCAGGAGGGAGTACAGGGAGCCTAATGGATCACAGAGAGGATTAGTCCCCTAAGTGAAGATTCACAGTGACTACCACATGGTGCTTTGGTCATCCAACCCTTTTTCCCCAATTTATAGTGTTTGTTGAAAAGGGAATTGTTGTGAAGCAAAACAATGATCAGATAGTGGAGATAAACATCATCTCCAGGGTCCTTGAGGCACTGACTGGTAATTGAATAACTCAGTTAGCCTTGGGCACTCTCTGCAGCTGATCAGATGGCCATCCCATGGTAGTCATTGTTCATGTGGAGTTTCCTGGTTGTTGTGCTAAGCTCTGTGCAGAGTTGAGACAGAATGGTACTGTTCTGGCAGATAGCAGAGGTGCCAACCCTGTCCCTTAGGGTAGGGGGGCCTTGAAGGCATTGAAAAGGTGCTGGGAATTCCTATCTGTGTTCTTAATCAGTGGCTACTCTAGGTACAATTATTATCCTGGGGACATCTTATTGATATGTAAAGAAAATGTTTTATACTTAAAAAAGAGAAGAACCAAAACTGGAAGACAATGAATGAGACAAATAGTTTAAATGCAAATAATTTCCATTACTTGATAGTGGACAACTTAAAACCTTTTTCCAAACACTGGTGTATGTTTATGCATGCATGTGCATGTATGTATGTATACGAATGTATGTAATACTAGTATGTATGTGCATATGCCTATGTGTGCTTATGTCCTTGTGTGAAAGAGGAGCGAGGAGTTGGTGGGAAGGGGAGAGGAGAAGAGAAGTGAAACAAGACTTGACCATGGGCTATGTGGAAGGCCAGGCCGGAGGAAGTGTGGGTGAGACAGTAGGGAAAGAGCAAGAGGAAGAGACAACAAACATGAGCTAAGACCAGAGATGAAATAGAAAATTCAGTGCAAGGTCTGAGGAACTGTTGGTTTCCCCCAAAATTCTTGTGTCTCCAGATCATTAGGGTCCTTCAGGGATCTATATCAGGTCTTGACTTGCAGGAATGAGAAGAGAATGAAGGCTCTGAGGCTGAACCTCTTACTCATAGAACAGTGATTTTCCACTGCTTTTTTCTCATGGCACATAAACTAATTACTAAAAGTCTGTGGCACACTAAAAAAATATTATATATTTTTTGCAGATCTAATCTAAAATAGGTATTATTTTGATTCATTCATACCAGACAGCTATTGTTGTGTTGGTTGTTACCATTTTTTATTTGTCAAGCATAAGGATAAAGAGGTCAGTGACACAGACTAAATAGTCAGGTATTGCATGTTTTAAAATTCTTGTGGCACACCAGTTGAAAATCACTGCCATAAGCAATAGGGCTTAAGGGAACTTTGAAAGCTCCCATGTACCTGGTGTGCTTCAATTACTCTCTGCCAGGGAGACAGGGGCTTAGTAGGCAGTGTCTGCGAAGAGGGAGGAAATGGGGCGTGGTTTGCAGCACTTAATCCCATACCCTCTGAGCTGTCACCCCACAGAGACAGTGCCCCAGCAAAGCCCAGGATTGGTCTTCATCGCCACATTACTTTTAAGTTTTACCCAGACACTTCATTTGCTCTTCTTGTGAGGTGGGATTGCAATGAATGTAAAAAGTATCAGAAAAATATTTTCTTAAATATTTTTAAAACTTTATTTTTAGTATTTAAAAAGTATTTCTTAAAATCTAGTTTTAAATTTCTTCAGAGAAAAAAGGTATATTTAAACCCTTTTACATGAATAAAGGCAAATGAAAGATTAGAAAAGAAATCATATTTCAATTTTACATTAAAACTGAATATCCAAGGGAAATTTTTACAACAAATCAAGATATCCAGCATAGAACTAATCATCTTTTAGATCATAGAGAAATGTACCAAAATGCCTTCAAAGAAATATAGCTTTAAAATAGACTGCTTCAGAATGCAATCATCTTAAGTATTGTATGGTAGATTGATGAATGTGGAGAATCTGCTCTGTCTGATCAGGATACCCATCATTATTCTATTCTTTTTCTTAAAAAGATAAGATTTAGCATACCTGATTCTAAGTAGGTGTTTTCAAATACTTTAACACAGAGTTCTCATGACTTTATTATAACTTGTTGGTCATAAAAATAATTCACATTCTTGGTAAAACAAAAAATGAACCCTCCCTTAAAGGAATGAAAGTAAAATGCAGCATAATCTCAGCACCCTGAGTTAATTACTATGCAAAATTTGGGTGCACTGTCTTCCAGTTTTTTTTCTATTATTTTTTTAAATTAGGGCCATAACATATATTGAGCTCTTTATGTTAGCTTTTCCTTAATGTTTAACATTTTTATTTATCATTAAATACTTTTTTAGAAACATAATTTTTAATAATGACATTGTAATTACTTAACCCTTTCCCAATTCTTGGACATTGCTGTTTAACATTTTCAGTGATAAAAATATGATGGTGAAGATCCTTGTACAAAGACCTTTGAGTGAATCTTGGTTATTTTCTTAAAATAAATTTCTAGAATAATTGCTGGCTCAAATGGAATGACCAACAGTCCTTGGTGTGTTTTAAGGCTTAAATGGCTTAATAAGGTGTTCAATGCTACTGGGAATACAAAAGGACAAGTTAACATGGAGGCACAATGACGATCAATTCCCTTGACTTAGCTCAAAAGCAGAGCAAGCCTCTGCAACTCTGTTGAACAAAGCTGTCCTGAAGTTCTCCAGCAGGTCATCAGGGACTCACCTGTCGCTAATCTGACCTGAACGCCTGCACCTTTGCAAGAAGTAGCCAGAATTCACAGGTCAGGAGGAAGTAGGCCCAGTGAGTAAAGGGGCTATAAGCTGGGATGTGATTTGTCCTTTACCAAGCCCCGTAGTCTCAAAGACTTGCATTGAAGTGCATTTTCAAAATATAAAAAGCAATAAACTCAACATTAAAAAAAAGACAGCTTTTACTAACCGAAGGGCCCCTCCTCTTACTTGAATAGTCACAGTTACTTGAGCCCCGGTATAGCTTTCTTTTCTCTGGCATATCAGGGAGTTTCTAGAGGGTGCCTCATATTGGTTGTTGGCCCATCTGACATATGGGCACCCTCACTACTGATGTGCCTTGGCGGTGGGGGGAGAGTACCACTGAGCTGCTCTCTATGGCTCTGGGCTGCTGGTGCTCACCTTCCCTTCTCTCTATTTTATACTTGCAGAGGGCCTACTTATAGAGATCTTTGGGTTGTGACACCTTTATACTAAGGATCTCTGGTCTCAAATGTAGCTTTTTTTTTTCCTCCCTAAAATATCCCAGGTGATTGAATCTGGGCAGATCTAAATACTTGGGCACTTGCCAATATGATCGAAATTGCTGCCTTCTCCATTTGGAGAGCCTGTTGCCTAATAAGTCTGTCTGACTCTTCTCTTTGGAAGATTTACTCCCAAGGACACTGTTTCCTCTTAAAATTGAACTTCATATGGTCCTGTATAAATTTATTGAACATGTCTAAACTTCAGATGAGGACATAGTTCTGGATAGTTCCAAGAGAGCTTCTAGCCTCTCCAGAAAATTAGTGAATTTAAATAAGTATGAGTGGAGATGGGTATTTCCAAGGATATTTTGAATCTCTGACCCAGCCAGAAGGAATTTTCTCTATAAACAATAGGTATTTGTGAAAAAATTGTCCTTCATAAAGGATGTATCCATTGACGTTTCTAACACAAGTGTCCACTTCACCAAACCACCACCAACATTAGATACCATCATCATCATCATCAACAACATTATTGTCATCACACACAAAAGGATTTTGTTAATGTAGAGGAAAAAAATATTATCTGGTTGTGTTTTTTGGGGGAGGGACATTTTGTTATTAGTAAGTTTGAATGCTTCTTTAAATATTTACTGTTGATTTGGTTTTCTTCTTTTGGAAATTATCTGTTCTTTTTTATTTTGCTTAATTTTAAAATCTTGAAATAGATATCCTTTTCTCATGAACTTTTATGTCATAAGGATGTTAATTAACCAGCTGTTCATCAGGTGGAATATTTTCAGTTGCACCATCATAAATATAATCTCATAAGTAAGAAGACACAAACAGGGCAGCTTGGAAACTGATTATTTCAGGGGCTTCATGGCACCATCAGAAACCCAGGTTCTTTCTGACTTCCCACTCTGCCATCCTTGATGTATGGCCTTACTCTCAGCCTTATGCCGTCAAGGACTGGAGACGGTGGCTCATAACTCCATAAGTTACCTCGTCATCATAACAACATCCAGAGGTAGACAGCGGCTCTTCTTTTCCAGTTTGAGGAAAACCTTTCCCGGAAGCCTTGGGGGTGCCAATGAGCTGCTCCCTTTGGCTCTGGAAAGCAAATTTCCTTTCACAACACATTGACCAGACTGAATCACATGCTCACAACACCAGTCAGAGGCAAAGGTGACCAATGTCATTGGTTTCATTCAGTCAGCACTTGACCCTGAATCTTGTGAGGGAGGAGTGGACACATAAACAAAATGGGGCTCTCTTACCAAAGAACAGTGGGGGGATGACCTTTCGATTTGCTTCCAACTGTATCTGCCACACCATGACTTTCCTATATAAAATTCTAGTTTTAAAACAAAAAGTAGCATGTCTGACATCTTTCTCAGAGAAGAGGCCATGTAATCAGGGAAGTCTCTGTTTTGATAATATGCAATCCTTAGCAGAGGTGCCTGAACTTTACTGAGGGTCAGAAGGTTAATTTCTCAGCTGCAGTAGAGTGATCCTGCCACATAGTGCAGACTCTGCCAAGTTATAGCCAGAGGCATTAAAATCATGTAGTGTGAAAACATTTTCTTTCCTCCTAAAAACTTTTTAAAATTCCTCAGGGACTTCATTTCTCTGAGGGGAGCATGAGGTATAGGTCTAATACTCATCAAGACCAATTCAGATATTCATAATGCTCCCCTGCTCATTTGGCAGTTGTATGTGTTTCCTACGCCTGCTGAAACAAATGACCATAAACTTGCTGGCTAAAGATAACACAAATTCATCATCTCACAGTTTGGGAGGTTAGAAATCCATTTGAAATAAGTCTCACTGGGTTAAGACCAAAGTGTCCATGTGGTTGCATTCCTTCTGTAGGCTCTTAGGGGAGAATCCATCTCTTTGTCTTTTCCATCTGCTACAGGCTGCTGGCATTCTTCAGCTTAAGGCCCCTTCATTTGTCTACAAAATCAGCAATGGCAGGTTGAGCTCTCACATTGTATCCCTCTGACCTTTTCTGTCTCCTTCTTCCACTTTCAAGAACTTTGTGATTACATTGGGTCCATTCAGATAACCCAAGATAATCTCCCCATCTCAGTCACCTGATTAGCGATCTCAATACCCTCTGCATCTTAATTCCCCTTTGCAACATAATCTAACATAGTCATCAATTCTGGGGGTTAGGATGTTGAAATCTTTTGGGGAAGTTATGTTCTGAACACAATAGGTAGGAAAATAATTTCCTTTTCCTCCTCTGTAACTTTGATTTACTGCTACCGTGTATTTGTAGTTCTCAGCATATAGTAGGTAAGGCCTCAAATAGTCCTGTTGTGGGTTTCCAGAGGGCCTTCATTAATCTCCCTCTGGGCCCATAAGGACTGTGCCTCTGGCTTTTTGCTGAAGATACAAAATTTGAAATCAGATCAAGAAGTGCAAGAATTTCTTTTTCCAGGCTTTCTATGCATCAATATTTCTACCCAGTCACCCATTATAGACTTTCCACCCCATTTGCTCCTATTTAGGAGCCAAACTGTATGTGTTCATTCCTCTTTCACATGGCCTCCTTGTCAGAATAAATCCACCTTGGAGCAGAGTGAGCTTACGTCCTTTGGGCATCGTCTTTCCCTTCTTATGAGTCTGGGGAAACAACACACTAGCATGGAGTCAGTCTAGCTCTTGGCTCTGACAGGTACTTTATTTAGAAACTAGTACCCCAGTGCACAGATTTGTGCACATTGAAAGGAAATTAATTAGAAAGTGGACAGCAGGGCCAAACTGGGTGAGATGTTCTGGACATTATTGTCATCACATGAGCCAACTTCTCATGGTCCCTTCCGGGCTGGCCACACCTGGGGGCTGCATAGCTTGAACAGCATCTGTGGAATGAGCGGGGTCCCCTGGCCTGGCCTGCATGGATCTGGCCAACATCCCCCAAGAGGTCCCAGATTGCAAGAGGGCAGTTCTCAGGTGATGCACTCTGAAATCAGGATCCCTCCTCTCTGGTTCCTGGGTGTGTTACCTGAGAACTGTTGTTGCCAAGTCACCACAGCTTGGCAGCTCCTGCATGAGTGTCTGCCCCCGGTGGTTAGTATGCATCATAGCTACTGGTCAGATGCCAGTCAGATGGTCACTTAGCCTTTATATATACAGATGACCTTAGATTATTCCAACAGGTAAGAAATGATATCCTTTCACACATACTCCCTTTTTTCCCCTAATCTCATTTGTTACACAATATGCTTTCTCATCATTCCATAATCCAAAGTAAACACAACGGAGAAACAGAATCCTCATATGAGGGGTGCCAGGGTGCTAGAGAGCCCATAAAGAAACAGAAAACAGGAGGAAATTATGCACCGCCTGCCTGCTGCACACAACTCTGCACTTGGCCTCTGTAGGTTATTGGTGGCCTGGGAAACACTGAAGATATTTCCCTGTTTTTTACTGGATCAGTATTAACATTTGGGTCCCAGTTACCTAAAAATGCCAAAGGGGAAGCTCAATGAACTCTGACCTAAAAATCAGCCTAAAAATTCTGGATTTTTAAGGGCTCTGTTTGGCCAACTGTAGATCCCTTTGAGATAGAAAGTGTTCCAGGGAGCCCTGTAGCCTCCAGGCCATACCTGACTATCAAATTGAAGAGAATAAATGTATTTGAATCAAGCTGCATTAATCTTCTTTACAAACCCATGTGGAACTCTAGCAGCATAATCTACTTGGGGTTTCTATAACCCAGGGTTGGGGGTAGGCATGTGACAATCCTAGATGAATTTGAGTCATCAATCACTGACTTATGAAGATGCTATGCTCTGTTGCTTGGGGTCTATAAATTTTTTGAAAAACTGAATACAACAAAGGGTTTTTTAGTAAGCTTCTCTACTTCTTAAACTAAACTAAACTAAACTAAACTAAACTACTCCTGATTTCCAAGAAACCCTAGGCCTCTAGGCTCCTTCCCATCTAAACATTGAAGAAGGCACTGAGTTTCCTTCCACCACAAACAAGAAGCCTAAACAAGAAGTTGGAAGGAAGCTAGAATGGGGCAGCCTGGGGTCTTTCCTCCCCTGGTCATGCGCAGGCATCATGGTACAGCTCTGCACGTCAGTCAAAGCTCTTACCAGGCATTATTTTCTTATCATTTGTGTGCCTCTCTTCTCATCATGTTGTTTCCTAGAGCCCTATAATTACCACGGTGGGCATCCAGGCTGTTAACAGGATCGTATGGGTGAAATATAGCTAAATAAATTTCTGTAATGAGAAAGGACCAAATTCAAGAGGGGGTTTTTACCAATCTCTTCTACTGTTCTGGTCTGCCTCAGTCTCACCAGATTGCTAGCTTATTCACTGTAATGCTAATAAGACTTTGTCTCACCTTGCATTTCAAATTAAGGCCACTCTCCTAGGAAGCCCTGTGTTCCTGGGAGACAAGGAAACCAGAACTGAGAAGATGAAGAAAGCTTTCCTTTTGATTGGATGCTTATGAGAGGGAAGGTTGCCTGCTTGTTTGCCCGTTAGATTCCTTCCTGTTTTAAAATATTTAAAAGCTGATTTATGATTTTGTGGGTCTCTGTGAGGGCTGAATCTAGTTTGCTGTCCTGAGGACATTACCCCTTTTCCCCTATGTTAGGTAGAGTAATGGCTCCCCATAGATATCCATGTTTTTGTTTTTGGTGTTTTTTTAATCCTCACTGGAGGATATTTTTTCCATTGACTTATAGAGAGAGTAGGAGGGAGGCAGGAAGGGGAGAGAGAAACACACATCCATTGACTGGTTGCCTCCTGCACTCAACCCTACTGGGGTTGGGGGACCTGCAACCAAGGTACATGCCCTGGACTAGGAATACAACTCTGACCTATTGGTCCTTGGGCCAGTGCTCTAACCACTAAGAAGAACTTGGAAGGGCTATAGATCTCCATGTTCTAATCTCCAGAACCTGTGACTATGTTACCATACACAGCAAAGGGAATTTTGAAAATGTAATTTAGATTAAGGAATTTGAGATGGAGAGATTACCTTGCATCTCCTAAAGGGCCCAGTGTAATCATAATGATTCTTACAAGGGGAAGTGGTAGGAGAGTCAGAGAAGCAGTGATGATGAAGGAGAGTTTGGAGTGATGCAACTGCTGGCAGGGGGTCAGGAGCCAAGGAATAGAGGAAATATAGGAATCAGAGGAAATTAGAAAAGCAAGAAAACAAATTCTCCCCAAGAGCCTCCAGAAGGCATGCAGTCCTTCCAACATCTTGATATTCGCCCAGTAAAATCATTTTAGAATTCAGGTCATAAATTTGTGTTGCTTTAGGCCACTAAGTTTACGGTAATTTGTAACAGCAGCAAGAGGAAGTGAATGCACCCTAATCAGAACATGTTTTAATTAGGTTCTTTTAGTGGCAAGGACTCAGTGCCCCTTAAACAATGAGATATTTATTCCAAGGAGCCCTGTGCCGAGAGAGACCCACCTATTAAGGAGAGCAGGACCTGGGGGCGTCCTGGGGACCTCAGGAGGGGACCTGGTAGCTCTTGGCCTAATGTGGCTCCTTGTGCAATGGTTTTTCCTAGCTGGCTTATTTTCCTGTATGGTCTCTGTGTTCTAGTCACCACAACATGAGGAACTGTATTAAAGGGTCGCGGCACTGGGAAGGTTGAGAACCACTGCTGTAAGGGGTCTTAATTAGTTTTGTAATGTCCTATGACCCTGATTCCTCTTTCTGTCCTCTTCATCATGACTTGTATCCTTCTGGGATTCTGGGGTTTCTGATCTTACTCAAGGGATTTTTGAGACTTTTGGCCATTCAGTGATGCCAAGTAAAATATTTTTTAATAAAAACAAAAAAGTTTAACTGGATGGTTTTTTAATGCTTCCTTTTGTTTTTCTATGAACACATCTGAGTAAAATTCTTCCATTTTTGGAGAGTGTTCTGGACCAGATTTATCCAAAATTAAGCTTTGTTATCACTTTTTCTGCATCAGGTGATATATTTTCATATTTTTCTAGGAAAGCTTTTTTTTTTTTTAGTCTTCTCCCCTTGCTAGCTTTCTTTATGCACATTGGCCTCATGTTGTTAGTGTAATTTTATCTCCCCCGACATTCCTCTGTCAATATTTTCTGTCCGCCTCTCATAGTCCTCTACACCGATTTTGTCTCTTAAATTGTTTTGCATTGATTCTACTTCTCACTGTCTTTTTTCCCACAGTTGCCCATTAATTGTGTCCATTTTGAAGGCCTAGAAGGACTTTCTATTCATTAATTTCTTGGCTTACCGTCACCTGTTCTCCTCCTGAAAAATTACTTACCTCCACACACCTCTTGAAAGAATAGGGAGACATGCTCAAATTGATGGGAAGCCTGGAGCACAAGGTTAGGAAGCCAGGAGCAAGGCTAGAGCACAGTTAGGAGCTAAGGACAGCTGAGCCCCTTCAAGGTCGCACCACAGAAACAGTCTGGTGAGGACACTGCCACTAGTGCATCATCTGTTGTCGCCACTGAACATCATCACTGAACACTATTGTGCTTGGCTGAGACTCAGGATCTGTGGCCAGAGCATCTGATGGGCTGCACCTAGGTCATGTGTCCCCACCCTCACTGGCATGGGTGAGGCCGACAAGACTCATTCAGAGGGATTTTTCCACATGGCAAGAAAGTTCAGGTCCTGGGCGAAAATAGGCGAAACTAGTCCTCTGCACATCTAAGTCCCATGGGACGTATGCTCTGATTTTATGTTGCTATTCTACATTATGGATTTTTTCTTTTCAGCAGAATTCAGCATTTTCTTTCTGCCATTTCATGAGCATTTTTCTAGTTCTAGCATTGTATTGTGAGGTAAGATGATATCTCTCACCTTATTCTAATGACCTGGTTTCATGGAAGTTTTTGTGTGTGTGTGTGGTTGTTTTTTTTAAATCTCTCCACAAAAGCAGCCTTTTCTGTAATGGCCTCTTAAAAACCATGCCTGATTCTTAATAGGTGTGCCCATCTCCTCACCCGCCCCCACCCCCAACGCACACACATGCCACACAGCACTCAAGCTATTTTAACTGTTAACTGCATGATAACTGTTTTCCCATTGTTGACCTAAATAAGGAGGTAGATTGAGGCAAGCTCAAAATTGTGAAAAAAATGAGTCTATTTGAGAATAACATTTTTGGACATGCAAACTGTAACTAGCGATGGGTGAGTCCGCTGAGGGTTTGGGGGTGGGCTGTGTTTATAGGCAGGGAATGTAAAGAAGGAAGATTGAATTAGAATCTGTTAAAATAAAAAACAAATGGAGACAAGCTTTGAAAATTTCCTAAAGAGATAAAGCCAATTCAGTCATACAAACAAACCTCTATTCAGCTTATTTTGTGAAATCAACATTGCCTGGGCTATTTCTTGTTCATGTTTCTGGACACCATAAGCAAAATCTGATTGAGGCAACCTTTGACCAACTCCCTATCATTTATGAAAATTTCAATATTATCCATTTTCTGTAAGTCAGGCATTTATGGGAAATTAGTCTGTTGATCCTTTATTTTGTTTTCCTGAGGGCACATCGCTGAGAGTTTCCATTTTATACCCTCCAGTTCCATTGTAAATTGAAATTCTTTCACACAATCCTAGCTAATAAAAGAGAAACATGCAAATTGATTGTACTTCTGCTATTCTTGCAAGCCATGCCCACAAGCCATGCCCACCAGCCAATCAGGGGTGAGTATGTAAATTAACACAACAAAGATGGTGGGTTAATTTGCATACACAGGCACCCAGCAGCCTAGGTCCCAGGAACATCCTAGGGACCCAGGCAGCTCAGAGCCTGCAGGCCCCAGCGTAAGCCCTGAGTGGCCTCCATCCCAGAACATCTCTGGCCACTTCTGGCCTACTGGCCTTGGCGCCGTAGGGGGGGCAGCAGAGGCTTGAGTAGGGCCGGAGAGGAGTAGGAGGCCCTGCCCAAGCTGTAGCAGAGGCTTGATCAGGCCCAGAGATAGGGGGTGTGCCAGCCTAGGCTTGCCAGCAGTCCTGCCTTTGTGGGTGAGCTGCAGTGGAAACATCTTTCTGACCGCTCATTGGCTAAGCTCCCTGTATGACACTGGTAATATTCTTAGTAACTTGGGTAATAAGAATCCCTAAAGGCGATCTAAGGTTTTTCCACCACACTCCTAGAGAGAAAAAATGAAGGTCCACTGCTGGAGGGCTAAGAAATGTCATATCCTGCCTTAGCCAGTTTGGCTCAGTGCATAATACCTCAGATTGCTGACTGCAGGCTCTGGGTTCAATTCTGACCAAGGGCATGTACCTAGGTGGCAGGCTCCTCCCTGGCCGGGGCCTACGTCAGGGCATATGCAGGAGGCAACCAATCAAAGTGTTCCTCTCACTTTGATGTTTCTCTCTGTTTTTCCCTTCACTTCCACATCCTCTAAAAATCAAAGGAAACATATCCTCAGGTGAGGATAAAAAAGACAGAAAGAAAGAAATGTCATATCCTATGAAAGACACATCTTGAAAATGCCTAAAGAAAGTTGTCATTTTTTCATGGTGAAGGGACTGGAGTCCTGTTGATGAAAACACCTTGGTGGCTGCAGTGATTGGCGTTGGCTGTAGCAGCAGGGTGATGGGGCTGGTGCCTTCCCCTGATCAGCTGGGTCGCCTCCCACAGAGGGAGACCAGACTTCGACTTAGGCCCGCTTCCAGTGGGCCTAAGCCGTCAGTAGGACATCTCCTGAGGCCTCCCAGTCTGTAAGAGGGGGCAGTCTGGGCTGAGGAACCCCTCCCCTAGTTAAATTATAAACTCCTTGAGGCCAGTTACTACCTCTCACCATTTTTTCCTCAGCACCTAGTACATGGCCTGGCACATATAATGCACTTAATAAATGCTACCTGAGTGACCAAATGCATTAATAAACATCTCTTCCCTCTGTATCTTTTGTTCAGTGTTTTTTTAAAATAAATTTTTATTGTTTTTTGTTTTTTTTTGTTTTTAGAGAGAAAAGATGGGAGAGGGAGAGAGAGAGATAGAAACATCAGTGAGAAACATTCTGCACACCCTCCACTGGGGATTAAGCCCACATGTGCTTTGATCAGGAATCAAACTGTGACCTCCTGGTGATTGGGACAATGCTCAATCTACTGAGCCACACCAGCCAGGCTGTTCAGTATTTTAAAGCAAACATATGTTCTATATTTTCTGGAACAATCACTGAGAAGAACTGTAATTCTTTTCAGTAAAGAATAGTCATAATTTTCTAGCTGAATATGGTTCATTTATGTACCATTGTAAAACTTTTTTTATAATACCTTCTTAAATTATAGACAATTCTTTAAGCCACATCTCAATTTTGTTTCAGAAAAAGATAATTTGTGTACTTACTGTCAGATCCATCACACACTTCTCAAAATGCTGCTACAAAAAGGGAAAAGAAAAGAAAGGTAACATTTCTCTTTTTGAGCACAAATGTAAGGCAGTGGAGATTTTAGCTCATGCAGAGGCCAGGGCTACTGCTGGGGTCAGGCTGCTTGGCTGACTGTCAGGCAGTTCCTTCTGTCCCCTTTCTGGGGCTGCCAATTGATTTCTGTCAAAAGCTCAGTTGAGAAAAATCATGCCTGTGTGCTTTGCCCCAGAGCACGTGTACTGTAGTCATTCCTCAGCCAAATATTTCTCCACCCTATCAGACCATTTTCTATAACAAAGCTTTATATTGATTCCTTTTACTATACTAAAATGAAATGCTTGAGAAATAAGCTATCTACATATGGAATTTTTCAGAAATAACAAAATATAACTTTAACTAGAATATAAAGGAGACATAAAAGGAGATGAATTTATAATACATGTTGCATATGTCAATAAGAAGTATTAAATATTGCCCTAGTTGGTTTGGCTAAGTGGATAGAATGTCAGCCTGCGGACTGAAGGGTCCCAGGTTTGATTCCAGTCAAGGGCTCATGCCTGGGTTGCAGGCTCGATCTCCAGTGGGGGGCAGGCAGGAAGCAGCCAATCAATTTCTCTCATCATTGATGTTTCTATCTCTCTCTCCCTCTCCCTGCCTCTCTGAAATAAATAATATATATATATTTTTAAAAAGAACACTGTTTTAAAACAGACCTTCCACATCCCTCCTCTTGGCCAGCCTGGCCCAATTGGCCCTGAATGGAAAAGGCTGACAGGACCCCACCCATGCATGAATTCATGCAACAGGCCTCTAGTCTCTCTCTCTCTATATATCTAATATAATAAAAGAGTAATATGCAAATTGACCATTACCTGAAACACACCCACCAGCCAAGCCATGCCTCCCAGCCAACCAGAGCGGCTGTATGCAAATTAACCCAGCCAAAATGGAGGCCAGCAGCCATGGAGCTAGAGCAAACCAGAGGCTTCTGTTGCAACTGCCTGACTAGGCTGGCTGAGCCTCTGCTCATGGATACGCCCACCAGCCAATCAGAGCAGCTGTATGCAAATTAACCCAGCCAAGATGGAGGCTGGCAGGGCGGCTCTGCACTGGGAGCCTCCGTGGCCGGCATAGCTGTGCCAGGTGTGTCAGTTCAGTCAGGGAGGGATCCGGCCTGGGGCCTCCTCGGGGCATCCAAGAGCACCCATTCCCGGTCCACTGCCTGGCTCCACCCCCCGGGGGCCTCCACCAGGCGTTCGGGAGAGCGGGTCCTCCACGGGGCTTGCAGGAGCATCAGTCCTGGGTCTGCTGCCTGGCTCCACCCCCTAGGAGCCTCCACGAGGAGTCCAGGAATGCCTGTCCTGGGTCTACTGCCTGGCTCTGCTCCAGGGGCCTCCTTGGGGGCATGCAGGAGCACCTGTCCAGGGTCCATTACCTTTATCCGCCCCCCAGGGGCCTCCACAGGGCGTGCGGGAGTGTCTGCTGCACAGTGCAGAGAATCTGAAGCCAGTCCACTGCCCGGCTCCACCCCGGGTGTGTTCGCTCAGCAGCAGGGCCCCACCGAGGGATCCTGCACCAGCGTCCGCCCCTGGCTTTCCACCCAGCTCTGCGCCAGGTGTGTCCCCTCAGCAGTGGAGGCCCACCAGGCATGTGCGATCGTGGGCCCTCTGGTGGGAAACGTCCAGGCCTGCACTCACCAGCCCTCCCACCCCGCAGTGCACGAACCTTGAAGGGGCTGTGGGCAGCTTGAAAATGGTCCTCAGCACCTCACCCAGGCTGGCCAGGCATGCCAGCAGGTGGACATCTCCCCCAAGGTGTCCCAGACTGCAAGAGGGCACAGGCCGGGCTGAGGGACCCCCACCCGCTGAGTGCACAAATTTTTGTGCATCAGGGCCCTAGTATATATACATGCCTAAGCAACCGTTTGTTCGACCTCTCAACCATAGCTATGTTGAGCATTGACCAACAGGGGGCAGACACTCAATGCACAGGCATAGAAGCATGGAATAGACTGATGAATCTCAGAGGGAAGTGGGGAGGGAGGAGGGCAGGAAGAGATGAACCAAAGATCTTATATGCATACTAGAGGATCAGTGCATGGATTCATGCACCAGTTGGGTCCCTCGGCATGGCCTGTGAGGACTGGGCCAAAACCAGCAGTCTGACATCCCCCAAGGATCCCAGATTACAAGAGCATGCAGGCCAGGCTGAGGGACCCTACTGGCGCATGGATTTGTGCACCAGGCCTTCATTAAATAAATAAATTAATGTGTAAATAAATAAACAAACACATAACATATATCAAATGTAAAGTTAAGAAGTATTTGCTAATGATAGTCCCTTGCAGCGAAAGTAATGTCTCTGAAATTTCATTAAAACACAAGGAAAGAATTGAGTAAAACTAAGACCTCTTAATTGGCTTCAGTCCTGGAGCCATTTTAGTTGTTTTTTTTTTCTTTTCCCAAGGGAAGTTATTGTTGAATGAGTGTAACTCAAAACTTTCTGGAAGCCAAGGTAAAAAGGAAGATATAAGGGTTACACAGCTCTCTAACTAAAGGAGACACAGACATTTTCCAGGAAAGACCAATCATGGCTCAGAACCCTGAGAGAAACTGAACAAGTGAGTTGGGAGGCATTTTAACTTTGATGGCATCTAGAGATATCAAATTGATGGTTTAACCCCTCTTTCTTCCTTGGATGGGATGCACGAAGAGGGGAATTGGATCCTTATTTGGTAAGGAGAATCCTATGTAGAGCACAGAAGAAGCTCAGAACCACCTTTTCCTCCTGACTGTACACTTACGGATGTCACTGTCCACTTTTACCTGAGGGTTCAGGAGAGGTGGCCATCGTCTCCAGCAGTTGCCCATAACTGTGCAACCACCACCTCTCTCTAGGCACACCTCCTAGATGAGCCGAGAACATGTGTGCCAAAGGGTAGACTGTTGTGACTGCTAGAAACATCTAAGTATTGAGTACAAAAAGCAAGCTCTGCAAACCACACATCAGTCTGACATCCCCCAAGGGTCCCGGATTGCAAGAGCACGCAGGCCAGGCCAAGGGACCCCACCAGCGCATGGATTTGTGCACCAGGCCTTAGTTAAATAAATAATAATACTTATTTCTTTAACCTGGCAGAGGATAATGTTGTCAGAAACCCATGTTAGCACAGAACTTAGCTGATTCTCACGAACCTCCGCTTTTTTTTTGAACTTGAGATTTTATAATTTTCTTGTAATGTGTTTTCCCAAGTGCTTCAAAGTATTTTATTTCAAAGAACAGCCCACTCATTTATTTTCCAAAATAATGGGAGGATCTTGCCATGCAAGCAATAAAAAAATGTTTTTTGAAAATGAATAATTTCTGTACTGTTTCTAGGACAACCAAGTGGGTGAAATAAAATCATAAAACAGCAGCTGGGAAAATGAAATTTGTGTAATTCTAGAAAGAACCAGTATCTTCAAAAATTATAAGTTAAAAAACTGCTGTTGGAACTTGAGATCTTAATAATTCAGGTCACATTGAAGTAAGTGCCCTGGGCAATTTATTGCTGCCAGTTCAATGTTGATAGGTGTCATGCAAGTATAAAATGGAATGCTATAGAAATAGAATGTAATGCTATAGAAATAGAATGTAATGTCCTTTTTTCAAGATTAATTCAGTCTGTCCTGAGATAAGGATTTATGTATAAGCCACTCTTTCATTAGAAGAGTGTTAGAGAATTACTATGTGGACAGCACTTAAAATGTCCTTCCTGAGGTATTTTATGAAAGATATATTATTAAAGTTATTTTCCTAACAGGATTCTTAAAACACATAAACACAATAATTCAATGGGAAATGTCATAAAAAGTTGCAGCCTAATTTTTTAAAGACTAATAAGTTATCAATAAGCTGCAACAAGCATATATAAGTAATGAGTATCTTTTTGAAAGAGAACATACAGAAGGCCGAGAGACCTATGAAAACATGCTCAAAGTCATTAATCATCCAAGAGATGCAAATAAAAACAATAATGAGGTACTATCTCACACCTATCAGAATGGCTATCATCAACAAATCAACAAGTGACAAGTGCTAGAGAAAAAGGAACCCTCATGATGCACTAATGGTGGGAATACTGACTGGTGCAGCCACTGTGAAAAACTGTATGGAGATTCCTCAAAAAAATTAAAAATGGAACTCCCATTTGACCCTGTGATCCCACTTCTGGGAATATACCCAATAAACCAGAAACACCAATCAGGAAGGACATATGTACCTTTATGTTCATAGCAGCACAATTTACCATAGCTAAGATTTGGAAACAGCCTATGTGCCCATCAGCAGATGAATGGATTAGAAAACTGTGGTACATCTACACAATGGAATACTATGCTGCTGTTAAAAAGAAGGAACTTTTACCATTTGCAATGGCATGAATGAATCTGGAGAGCATTCTGCTAAGTCAGTTGAAGAAAGATAAATATCACATGATCTCACTCATATATGGCATATCCTATATCCTATATAATAAAAGCCTAATATGCTAAGTGTCTGATCAATCAATCATCCATTCAACCAATCAAGGCATAATATGCTAATGATATGCTAAGGCAGCTCAAATGCTCACTATGACGTGCACTGACCACCAGGGTGCAGATGCTCCAGCTGGCAGGTTAGCTTGATGCTGGGGTCCAGCTGGTGAGGACTGAGCAAACTGAGCATGCCCTGAAGCTCTCCTGTGGTCCCTCCACAGCCCCAATCATACACTGGTGGGGTCCCTCGGCCTGGCCTACACCCTCTCACAGGCCAGGCTGCAGGGGATGTTAAAGAGCTGGTTTTGGCCCGATCCCACAAGTCAGGCCAAGGGACCCACTGGTGCATGAACTTGTGCACTGGGCCTCTAGTAATGAATAACATAAACTGATGAACAAAACTAGATCTAGACACAAAGAAACACTGAACAGATCATCCAACCTCAGTGAGAAGCAGGGGAGGGAGGGATAAGAGATCAACCAAAAGACACATATTAGCATAATCAATAGACAAGGACACTGGGTAATGGGTGCTTGTCCTGGGGAGGAGGGGGGCATGGGAGTGGCAGGGAGGTGTCAATGGAGAAAAAGGAAGACATATGTAATACTTTAAACAATAATAAAAAGTAATGAGTATCAAATCATTACACTGTACACCTTAAACTTGCATAATGTTATATGTCAATTATATTTCAATAAAACTGGGGAAAAAGATAGCCATCCATTAAAATGAGCAGAATTCTTATCTTTAGAGATAGATTTCATGCTCAAACTTAAAGTTATCTTTTATGTTATATGTATCCAGTTTATCAGGCAAGCTCAATAGAATACCAGTAGAAAATAGCTTTGTTATTTTCCACCTCTGCCTCTTCAAACTGGTTCCAGTTCTGTTCAAAGTCTCATGCAGCTAATCTGGGTCCTGGCTCCAGGTTAGAAGTGTGAAGCTGGGGGAGGGGTGCTGGGGGAGGGGTTGAGAAAAGAAGGCATGGCCAGTTCTCATTTCCTCCCCTCTCCTCATTCCCTGCCCACCAGGTGGTATGTGGTTCCTTCAAGGCTGTAGATTGGGGTAAGGAGAAGAGGTGAGTTGCACAAGGGCTCCTACTTGCCTAGAACTATTGTAGTATGTTGCCCTCTGGGTGGAACAGAATCCGAAAGCTGACTTTTCCTTCTCCCGGGCTCCTTAGTGGGTCTAATGGAGGTGCTTCCATGGCCACAAACTGCTCACCTACCATGAAATGGGCAGTGCCTCCAGTCCTGGATGAGCTGCCCTGGTTCCCTGCTTTCTGCAGGCCCACCTGCTCCTGTGGTCACTTGGCCTATCTAAGCACCCTCTGGGAGGAGTTCCTCTCAAGGTGGCCCAGTCTGACTTTTGTCTGCAGGGTTCATCTCTGGATCTCAGGTGTCCTAGGTTTTTCAGTTTTGAGGTGCAGGCCATTTCCATGGCAGTCACCTTCCCTTTATCTAATTCCAGGGACTGAACAAGTTTTCAGCAATTTATTCTAAAATAGCTCAGGAAATTTTTCTTTGTATTTACTGGTAATTTCCCTGAACATGTGAAATTGTTTTCAATGTTAAAAAGATGCATATCTAATCTATCTAATAAAAGAGTAATATGCTAATTGCATCACTCTGCTACAACCCAAGCCATGCCCACCATCCAATCAGAGCAACTATATAGAAATTAACCCAACTGAGATGGCGGCCAGCAGCCATGGAACTAGAGCAAATAGGAGGCTTGGTTGCCCCAGCGATGGAGGAAGCTAAGCTTCCCACCTGCCTTGACCAGCTGTGACCTCTGCTCAAGGTGACAAAGTTTCAATTATAGAAAATAAATAAATCCCAGATACCTGCTTCCAGCCAGCCTTGCTGGGAGCTTGGGTCCCTGGGAGCTTTGGTTGCTGGTGGCCAACCTGCAAACAGCCATCAGCCCCTCACCCAGGATGGCCCCACCCTCATGGGATGAGGGTTCCTGCTGGGTGGCTTGGCCAGCCTGCAAACAGGCATTAGCCTCTCACCCAGACTGGCCAGGAACCCCAGGGGAGACCCCCAACCTGAAGGGGCTATGGCCTGCCTGCAAACAGACATCAGCCTCTCACCCAGGCTAGCCAGGCACCCCAGCAGGACCCCTTCCCTGAAGAGGGTGTGGCCAGTCTGAAAACAGCCCTCAGCCCCTCACCCAGGCTGGCCAGGCACCCCAGCAGGACCCCCACCCATGCACAAGGCCTCTATCTAATCTAATAAAAGGGAAACATGCAAATTGGTGTCACTCTGCTATACCCTAAGCCATGCCCACCAGCCAATCAGAGCAACTATATGCAAATTAACCCAATCAAGATGGCAGCCACGAAACTGGAGCAAGCAGGAGACTTGGCTGCCCTGGCTATGGAGGAAGCCAAGCTTCCCACCTGCCCTGGCTGGCTGTGGCCTCTGCTCATGGCAACCAAGTTTCAATTATAGAAGATAAATAAATCCCAGATACCTGCTTCCAGCCAGCCTCGCTGGGAGCTTGGGACACTGGGGACCGTGGACAGCCTGAAAACAGCCCTCAACCCCTCACCCAGGTTGGCCACACCCTCATGGGGTGAGGGTCCCCACTAGGAGGCTTGGCCAGTCTGCAAACAGCCATCAGTCCCTCACCCAGGCTAGCTAGGTACTCCAGCAGGAACCCCCACCCTGAAGGGGGTGTGGCCAGTCTGAAAATGGCCCTCAGCCCCTCACCCAGACTGGTCAGGCACCCCAGTGGGAACCCTATCCTGATCCGGGACACCCTTCAGGGCAAACCAGCTGGCCCCTACCCATGCACAAGGCCTCTATCCTATATAATAAAAGGGTAATAGGCAAATTGACCATAAGAACAGAACTAAGAATGACTGGTCACTATGACACACACTGACCACCAGGGGGAAGACGCTCAATGCAGGAGCTGCCTCCTGGTAGTCAGTGCACTCCACAGGGGGAGCTCTGCTCAGCCACAAGCCAGGCTGATGGCTACCAGCACAGCGGTGGTGGTGGTGGAGGGAGCCTTTCCTGCCTCCTCAGCAGTGCTAAGGATGTCTGATTGCAGCTTAGGCCTGCTCCCTGCTGGCAAGTGGACATCTCCTGAGGACTCCTGGGCTACCAGAGGGATGTCTGGCTGCCAGCTTAGGCCCGATCCCCTCAGGGAGTGGGCCTAAGCCAGCAGGTGGACATCCCCTGAGGGGGGTCCCAGACTGTGAGAGGGCACAGGCCAGGCTGAGGGACCTCTCCCAGCCCCCCCCCCCCCGCCAGTGCACAAATTTTTGTGCACTGGGCCTCTAGTATAATATATATACACACATATAAATGTTATTCTAAAAACATAATGAGGATGTATGTCATGTTATACAAAGCCTATTACCTCAGTTTTTCACTAAATAGTATACTATAAACATTACTATATTACTATGTAAAATATGTATAGTCATTTTAAAGCACATAGAGTTCATTGTAGGTAGATATCATAATTTAATTAACCAAGCTTTTCTTCTTATACGTTTAGATCATTTGTATTTTTTAATGTACTAGATTATCCTATCTAATAAAAGGGTAATATGCAAATTAACCATCACTCCAACACAAAGATGGTGGCACCCAGTCCCGTCAGGTCCTCTGGAGTTCCCAATCCTTTCAGTCCAAAATGATTACTGTGGCAAGTGGACTGAGAAGGTTTTCAGCAGCTGTGTGAAGCAAGTGTGAGAAGCAAGCTTTGGCAGTTGGAGAGAGAGCCGGCGGGCTCAGGGCCGCTGCTGCCCGAGGAGGCCTCAGAGTTGGTTCTAAAACCACAGGGACCTGCTCCAGCAGAGAAGTGCCACTGTCACCCACTCAGTGCCAGGTCCCTGGTTGCAGGGCCAAGTCTCAGCCCTTCAGCTTGGTGGGGCTGTCTCACCCGGGACCATTGTGGCTGAGCTCTGGCAGGGGCGGTGACGGGATCACTGTCTGCCCTGGCTGCCTTCAGACACTGGTGGAGCAGGCTGGGTTGAACATTTTAATGAAAACGGGACGCCTGCTCTTCGCCCCATCGCGCCAGGTTCCGACAAGGAGAGGGCAGCGGGATTGGGGGTGCAGCTTCGGACCCATTAGGAGGCACTGGGGCTCTGGAGGGGCTGGGAGCAACCTGCAGGCGCTCTGAGGAAGAGGTACAGACCCTACAGGCTGGCTGCTGGAGGCATGCAAAGGTGCAGACGAGGCAGCTCTCGCTGACGCTGAACTTGAAAAGCACATGGACAGCCTGATGGATGAAATCACCTTTCTGAAGAAAGTGCATGAAGAGGAGATCGCCCAGCTGCAGGCACAGATCAGTAGGCTCAGATTTCCCTGGAGATGGACGTGTTCTCCAAGCCTGACCTCTGCACTGCGCTAAAGGACATCCGCGCCCAGTACTAGAAGCTGGCTGCCAAGAACACGTAGTGCGGAAGAATGGTTCAAGAGCCGTTTCACCGTGGTGACCCAGAGTGCTGCCAAGAACACCGAAGGAGTGCGCACCGCCAAGGACGAGGTGTCCGAGAGCCGCCGCCTGCTCAAGGCCAAGACCCTAGAGATTGAAGCCTGCTGGGGCATGAAGGATGCCCCGGAAAAGCAGCTGCAAGAGCTGGAGGATAAGCAGAACTCCGACATGAGTGCTATGCAGGACACAATCAACAAATTAGAAAATGAGTTGAGAACTAGAGTGAAATGGCACGATATTTAAAAGAATACCAGGTCCTCCTCAATGTGAAGGTGGCTTTGGACATTGACATTGCAGCTTACAGGAAACTCTTGGAAGGTGAGGAGACCGGCTCAGTTTCACCAGCATGGGAAACATAGCCAGCGGTTACTCCCAGAGTTCCTAGGTCTTTGGCCGATCTGCCCTACGGTGGTTTACAGACCAGCTCCTACTTGATATCCACTTGCTCCTTCCCTTCTTGCTCCAGCCACGACCAGGAAGAGCAGATCGAGGTGGAGGAGACCACTGAGGCTGCAAAAGCTGAGGAAGCTAAGGATGAACACCCCTCTGAAGGAGAAGCTGAAGAGGAAGAGAAGGAAAGGAAGAAGCTGAGGAAGAGGAAGGAGAAGAAGAGGAAGAAGGAAGAATTTGAGGACTCAAAGGAGGAAGAAAGAGGTGAAGGTGAAAGAGAAGATGCCCAAGAAGGTAAGGATGAGAAGAAAGATGAAGGTGCTGGGGAGGAGCAAGCAACCAAGAAGAAAGATTGAGCCCCCCTTTTCTTAAGTATTTCAGGAATAATCCTCCCAAAACCAAGTCACCAACCAAGCAGTTGAGTTCCCAATACTATATGAACTAAAAAGTCAATATATGTGACATTATGAGGTAACTCAGGTTAGACATTAAATGTTGTGCTATGACTTTTCTCCTTATGCAGAGTATCTGTTAGTTTGCAGAGTGGTTTCCTGGCTTGCTGCCAGCCTGTGCATGGTCCACGCTTATGAGGTCAGGATCTATGACAATGTGAGTAATTCAAATGTTTACAATAAAAACACATGAATACATGAATTCACTAATGTTAACGTTAAACTTCATGGAAAAAATAATCCTTTGAATCTTTGGTGGTTAGAAATTAAAGACCTCAAATCATGTGCAATAAACAGTAAATAAAGTTACACTGAATGACAAAAAATACATCAGGGGCCAGGAAACATTCAAAGAACTGGGGAGCCATTCCCAAATCAGGAAGGGAAGTCACAGGATGTATATTATTGCTAGGAATACAGTATTTCCTACTACTTACAACATATACAATGTAATGTATTAGATGCCTTCCTATTGCATGAAGTACGTATTATCATAGAGTAATACTGGTAGATATGTTATAGTTATGGCGGTATGTCATGTCCTATCTATCCTAATGAAAGGGTAATAGGCTAATTAGACCGTGAGACCTTCCAGACAAAGCCATGGTGAAAGGGCAGAGGCAGAGGCAGTTAGGGACAATCAGACCAGGAGGGGAGGGCAGTTGTGGGTGAGCAGGCCAGCAGGCAGAGTGTTTAGGAGAGATCAAGTAGGCAGGCAAGTGAGTGGTTAGGGGCCAGTGGTCCCAGATTGTGAGGGGGTTGTTTGACTGCCAATTTAGGCCCAATGTGGCATCGGGCCTAAATTGGCAGTTGGACATCCCCTGAGGGGTCCCAGATTGGAGAGGGTGCAGGCCGGGCTGAGGGACCCCCCCCCATCCCCATACATGAATTTCATGTACCGGGCCACTAGTGCTACAATTTTAAAAAATAGATCTGGTCAAAATAACATTGTTGCATATAATGGAATTCAGGGGTTTAGTTCCTTGAAAATTCGCTAAACTATAAGAAAGCCCTTAGACTATTGTCAGTTGAGGACCATTACTCCCTGGATGCTGGGAAGGATGGATTTCTCTCCTTTAGAGTGCTTTCTGACTAGGCTCATGAACTGTGGAAGTGATATCTCAATTGAACTTTCTCCCATTTCAAAACTCAATACAAGATTCCTATAAACAGTGTCAGGATGCACTAGATCCAGAATACAGACATTGGGTTCAGTCAGAATGATGCCAGTGCCACTGGGTTGTAATGGAAAGATAGAGGTGATGATGGAGGTGGATCATGGTTGGGCATTCAGCTTTCTTCTTTTATATTTTACTAGGGGCCCGGTGCACAAAAATTTGTGCACTCGGGGTGGAGGGAGTCCTTCAGCCCGGCCTGTGCCCTCTGACAGTCTGGGACCCCTCAGTGGATGTCCTATGATGGCTCCAGTCTGCCAGGCGCCTTGTGTGTGTATGAGTGTGTGTGTGTGACCACTGGGGACCTGCCCCCAGCCGCATCTGAGGCTCGGAGCA
>PVJC01011718.1:0-41043 GCA_004026665.1 Murina feae
AGGAAGGAAGGAAGGAAGGAAGGAAGGAAGGAAGGAAGGAAGGAAGGAAGGAAGGAAGGGCTCTCTTTGACCTCCTGGAGCTTTCTCACACTGCTACAATAGGAAGCATTAGTGATACACAGCTTTGGCCAAATTATGGCTCAGCGAAGGCATGCTTTTACCCTAGTTTTTCAGATACTTAATTTTTTAAAAAGAAAAACACAAAGAATCTGACCTAATAAGATTCAGCATAGATGTTTGTTAACGAATCGAAAGGGAAGCAGAAAATGCAGTGTGGCCATGGATCACCAGAGAGTATTCCAGGCTTCCCAGTGGGAAGAAGGGCAAGGCAACGTAAGTGGATAGACATCGGATTAAAAAAAACAGAAGGAAAAGAAGATCAACTGGGGCTGTGGTGGAGGGTTTGACTGTGGCCTTACAATCCCTAAGACAGTGAGTGTGTGTGGGGGGGGGGGGAGTGGGAGGACAGGGGGAGAGAGCAGAACTGTGTGGGAAATTTTGAACTTCTTCCTTTCTAGTACTTTGCAATGTTTCAGGACATCAGGACTGGAATTGTTTCCCTTTGACTGAGCATGTAGCAGAGAAAGCTGCCTGGAGAATATAGTACGGCACACAGCAGCGAGGATGTCTGCGCAGGAAGGTAAGACTGTGATAGATGGGTAGAGCGCTGGTGGCACTCTGCCAGCTCGAGGTAAGCATCTGCAGCAGCACCCAGTGGTCTCTGACTTAGCAAAAGCATTATAAACATATTTGATGTCATAAAAGTAACACTTTATTTAACCTTCCTGTACAAACTTTAGGAGCATTAATCTGTCACAGTAGGCTCTATCTTGTACATGTAAATGGATGAGACTCTGTAATCAAATCCTAAATGTGTATTTGTAGCAATATGGCTTTTGCGAAGGATGCGTGATAGGAAGCAACAGACGGAGCAGGAGACGATTAAAGGCATAGCACCATGATCGGCGAGACCTTTACACCCTGAATGGAGTTTCCCAGGACTGCACTGATTTCTGAATTTTCATGTTTATTTACCAGCCAGCACCACTTTATTGGGACCCCCACATGGCCTCTCCTCCTCTATCACCTGCAATGGAGACTCATTTAGGCCAAGAGAAACCTTTCCTGGATGGGATTCAATGAATTCAAGGAGCGTCCTAATTTCCTCTCAACACCAGCTTCAATTATGCACTGCAGCTCTGTGTTCAAAATATTTTGAGTCTGAGAACAGTCCCAGAGAGAAATGCTTTGTGAATCTCAGACTGGAGAAGGGCAGGCCACAAGCTCCAGGTCTTGGGATTTGGACTCAGTTCTGTTCCCACCCAGACTGTCCCAGCGAGAAAGGAGGCATTTGCAGATGCTGCCAAGCCCACTGGATATCCGCCAGTCGGTTTGGAGCTTCTGATTTATTGAGCCTTAAATTTCAGCCACCAGAAACAAACTCCTCGTGACCAAAAACAAAAATCTTAGATGACTTTGCATAAAATATTCATTGTCAACAGTTGGGGCAGAGGAGAAAAGCAATTGTTTGACTTTAGATCAGAACAGGGTGCATTACAAGATATTGATGTGAATGATATCAACACACTTTCTCCTATAAAAAAAATCTTCGCAAGATTTGCATGCGTGTTTATTGTGCAAAACATATGCATCTTGCCTGGAATATATTTTATTGTGTAGCATATGGTTCCTTTCAGCAAAGGATCTTAAATGACTTTTACAGAAAGAGTTCCTCCCTTCATTCACTCCCAGAGAATAAGGTGCTATTTAAGAGGCAATAACTCTTTCCTGAGGGCTCCACTTAAGCCCTTAGTAACAGACTTGTAAATTGCACGCCCATCAGTTTTTCTCCCATCACTCTCTTGGCAGGGCTGGCTGGGCTTAACTGCCCTAGGCAACCCGGGCCCCGAAAATCCATAATAGAAGGCAGGAGTGTCTCTCACTCACAGTCTAGAGGTGGGATTCCTGAAGGGAATCCAGAAGAATTACAATCTTGGGCAACACTGTCTAATAGAATTATTATATATCCCACAAATGCGAGCCACATATTTAATGTTGAACTTTCTAGTAGCTATTTAAAAAAATTAAAGAGAAACAGGACAAATTAATTTCATCTATTTTAAGCAATCCACTATAATAAAGATAGTACAATTTTAACATGTAATCAACATAAAACTATTGAGATATTTCACATACGTTTTAGTACTAAGTCTTTTAAATCCAGCATGTATTTTTTTCCAGTGGCTCATGTCAGTTTGAACTAGCTACATTTCAAGTTTGAGTAGCCACATGTGACTGGTGGCTACTATATTATATAACACTGGTTTAGGGAGAATCACAGATAATTTTACCCAAGTAAATAGTATTCTATAGCAGAAGAGGCAAGCATCGGGGGCTGAGGCAATGCTAATTAATAATGGCATTGGTAAGGATGAGCATGATGATGGCAATAGTTTATATTTACTATTACTTTAACTATTTACAGCTACAATAGTACAATAGTACTTATTTTTTATTATTTTATAAATTTATTATGGACTACTACTATTACTATCCTAGGCTGTTTTAAACACTTCACATTATTTCTTCAATTCACAAAAGACCCTTATAAAGTAGACACTGTTATTATTCCCTTTTATAGAAGAAGCTAAGGCATGGAGGTGACACGAAGGGTGTGGGAGAAGCTGGTGGAGAGAACAAGGAGCAGCAGGTGGTGATCCGTGAAGTGGCAGGGATGCTGTCTAACGTTAGGAAGCTGGGTCCAGACTCTGCATTCTCAGGACTCCTCGTTTAGGTGGAAGGTTAGGCCCATTGCATCATCTCTGCTAACTAAATCTCCCTGAGCCACCCTAAAATGAATACATGACACCTAATGGACTCCCATAGAAGGTAAGTTGGGAGAGAATTTGAAGATGAAAGGTGTTTATACAAAAGAGGAGAAAAGCACAGGTGAAGAGAATCCCCCATGCTTAGCCTCGCAGGTACTAGTAAACGTTCTGGGATAACCTGAGCCTGGCCATGCGAGGGCAGCTTTTATTAGTGGATCTCACTGTGTGTGATGCCCTGGCGTTCCTCTAAAGATCCTGTCCTGTGCTCATCCCCCGGCTGTTCTGGTCTAGGAAAATAAGGCTTACAAATGAATAAGACACAGACCACAAGTGGTCCATGTAGTGGGAAAGATGGGATCTTCATCACATAATCCCAATGCAACGTGATAGAACTAGATGTAAGAGCCATTGATGGGAGAGAAGAGGGAGTCTGAGAGAAGGATGTGGGGAAGAAGCAGCGCTGGGGCCAGGCCAGGCAGGAGTTAATCCTGAGCAGTAATCTAGAGGATTGAGGAGCTCCCAGAGGACAAGTGGGAGAGGCATCCCTGAGATGCAGTCCTACTTACTCATCTTGTAAATTGTGCTGACAGCACACCAGCACTTTTTCACTGAGCAACAGGCACACACATCCAGTCAGAGAACTGAGTCATCTGGCATTAACAACATGTTCAGATGCCAAAACATAGCCTGACCCACATCACTCTTCTGTACACCCAAATACAACATATATTCACTGCAAGAAGTGATGAGAAGCAGTAACTTTTTCTTCTTCTTCTTCTTTCCATGGCAGTACTCTTGCTCCACACCCAGTGCTGTGTGAAATTTACACATGGGAAAGACTGGAAAGGTCATGTGACATCAGCTCAGCCCACACATTGGAATGGGAGTCTATTGGCAAACTGCGAACTATTGGTCCTGCAAAATTAATTGGGGCAGGAACATCAGCATGTGAGAATGGGTCCTTTTTGTTTTTACAATGCCATAAAGAAGCATGCCATGAATATCCCAGAGTGTACATGTAAGAACATGAACTTGAAATTCAGGAGAAGAGAAGGAAGAGAAGCAGGTAAAATAAAGCAAAGGAGAAGAGAGCATACCATTTCTTCCAGCTGTGACTGTTAGCATCGCCTGCTCCTCCCCGGAAAGCAGTGAATGTCGGTAACAATTGTGAAGATTGGGGTCTTTCAGTATTTTGGAGAACGATTCACAAAGCTCACTTTAGTCATGTAAGATGGGCAAACATAATGTGAAATGTATTAACACATTTGGTGAATTCTGCAAATATATTTTTGCACAATTAGCTTAATTATTTAAATACATATTAAACCTTACTTGCCTCAAGCAATTTAACATGGAATGTAATTTCACATATTATCACAAGAAAAACACATTTATAGAAAATCTGTGTCTCTCCTTTCATAATAACACTTCAACCCATCATTACTTGAGACATAAATAGATCATTTATATTTCAAGGATTTATGAATGCTGTATTCCATCTGAGCAAGTGGCCCCCTAAGTCCCCCTCCATTCGTTTGTGGTGCTTCAATAGTCCCTGGTACTGTTCCCTGCGTGACCCCATAACAATATGCAAAGCAGGTGCCCCCACCTCATTCCAACTGAAAGATTAGTTATAATTTACTTTGAGGGGCTTTAAAAGTAAAGAACGTGCAGAATTAATTTGAAAAGACTGGGGGAGGAGTGAGGGTGGTTGTAGCTCTGCATATTCCCATGCTTACAAGGCAATAGTAGCTACTTCAACCACAAAATTCCTGCTCTCTAGTCATTGTTGACTGCTGTTCCATAAATATTTTCAATGGGTAGTGTGTGGCATTGCTTCCTGAGAGAGAACATTAATTTTGGATGTCCCCTGTATTCGTCCTCTTTGCAACAGAAAAAAAATGTAGCATGCCCTGGTCAGGTGACTCAGTTGGCTGGAGTGTTGGCCCATACACCAAAAGGTTGAAGATTTGATTCCCCATCAGGGCACACATCTAGGTTGTGAGTTCGATTCCCAGTCAGGGTACATATGGGAGACAACCAATCAATGTGTCTCTCTCTCTCTCTCTCTCTCTCTCTCTCTCTCTCTCTCTCTCTCCCTCACTCTCATCAACAGGAACATACCCTCAGGTAAGGAGTAAAAAAGAAAGAAAAAAAAGAAGCATTAATGGTAGGAACACTTTGTACAGTGATTAAAAGAACTGTCACATATATTACTTTTTATGGAACAACGCGATGATCTAGGCCGTGTTTAGTGCTGTCCATTTATGTTTAGCGAAACTCCACTTTACAAAGTGAAAAAATAAATCAGAGAGAAAAGTAACTTGCCATAGTCACTTAAACTGTGACCACACAGACAGAAGTATTTTTTTCAAGTATGTTTTTGGCATTTTACTGTATGACAAGCGATAACACTTTGAAGTGAAAGCACGCGCGCGCGCGCGCATGCGCACACACACACACACACACACACACACACACACCTTCCAAAAAGTATCTTTTTAATTTCCAGTTACATAGATTTGATCTCGAAAACAATCGCCTGTTTTATTTTATAGTTTGAGAGCTTCAGGAGGGTAGCAATGTGAGGCAATTGCCTGCCTGAGGGGGGCAATGGACAAAGAGAACAGCAGCATACTGACCCCAGGCTGAGACCGCTGTGAACCTAAAGGCTACCCTGCTAGCTTTAAAAGCTTTCCCTTTGGGGTAGAAACCAATCACATAGGAAGAAAGACTCTGGACTCCGTTTGTGTTGCTTTTCATTGAGAACTAAGCTAAGTGGGCTGAGAAAAATGTCTGTCCCATCCGGCTGGGGGTGTGGCAGGTAGGGACTGAAGGAGCTGGAGGCAGGACTCCATTAGAGAGAAGCTAGAAGGGACTCAGGGCTGCCGGGATGAAGAAATTCCCCTCACAAACCAAAGGACAGTTCAGTTTAAATCCCTTTCCACTCAACAGACAGGTTTTGAGAAGGAGCTCTAGGTGCCAATCTGACTAAGGGCTGACACCTCAATTAGAAAAGCTTCTACTCAGTGAAGGTCAAGGGAGGAAGAGAGAGGAAGGCACTGAGCTCCTCCACCCAGAAAAGGCAAGCCCAGCGCTCTGTGGAGGACAGGGCAGCTCAGGGCTCCCATGTGTGATCTGCTCATTTTCTACAACCCTGAGGGTCACCGACTGGGCAATTTGTAACGTGGAAGCCCAATTTTAAATGGTGTTTACCTGAAGGAAAATATTTCTCAGTCAATAACAGGCAACCCAAGATCCACCTCCCACTCTGAGTTACTCTTTCCTCCTGCATGGGCACATTTCCTTAGAGGAAGAACTTTTTTTAAAGCCTGTGTGAAAAATGGTCATTGTGTGTGTGGCAGAGACAGCAATACTCCCTGGATATTCCATTTGCTGTCTTGCACTAAGTTGGGGAGAGCGGGGGGAATCTAACAAAACCTGTGTGGAAATAATATTTCACTGTGGGCTGCAGCATGAAAAGCCACACATGGCTTCTCAATTCTCTCTTTCCACCCAAGGAAGGTCTGTCCTTCAGGGGAGCAGCTGCATGATGGGCCTCTGTTGGGCTAGTTTTCTGTGTGAGCGTGTTTAGCTGAGCCTCTCACTAATGCTGAATATGACCCATGAGTGTGAATAAATCCATGTGGGGTCAAGCACTGAGATGCTACCACTATTGCCACAGCATAGCCTAACCCTCGCTAACAAATGCAACAGGAGAGCTACAACTTTGAACAACATTCTAAGGCAGTAAAATTAAGAAATGAAGACCCACATCAGGAGCCTATGAAAATATGTCTATGTTTGCAGATGTGAGGGATGTCCTTTCCTGTTGCAGCTCTTGTTGTAAAGAACTTAGTGATATGTTCAGCAGCAGGGCCTTTTGGAAGACTCACATACAACTGGTTGCCAAGTTTGGTTTTTCACCTACTAAACATATCACAAATCTCTCCAACTCTATGGCCTTACAATGAGGCTACCATCATCTCTCATCTAGACTGGCATTCATCTTGGTGCCCTCTAATCCACTGGTTTCTTTCAGCCCAAGTCCCTTTCACTCCCAAGATTAAAACTCTTCAATAGGTTCTCATTGCTCTTAAAATAGATTCCAAACTACTGATTATGGCTCCAAAGGCCATTCATGAGTGGAGGACAAGAACAAGAAGCATAGAAGTTCATCCCACTTAGTAATTTATCCCAAAAGGCTCCTAAAGCCAACTTGTCTTTTAGCTACTCAGCTAGTAGAGATTTATTTATGGGTTCAGAAAAGAGTATTTGGCAAACAGCTATTCACTGTTAGCAACACTCTTTTCCATAACTGAGGATAGAGGAAGTAAGAGAAGATAAAGACATGGTTTTAATGAAATGAATGAGCATTTACCTGAGTCTCACACTTCCATAAAATTTAGCTTTTTGTTAAAAGTTATTTTCCAAAATAATTGTGTACAATTGGGGAAGAGGGAAGCTGGAAGACAATTTTCCCTTTTCATGTTCTACTCCCTTTATCACTTTCAAGACCTGACTCCAATGATACCTTCTTTTGAACACTATCCTGAATCTCTCAGAGTTAACTGAGCTCTTCTAGCAATGAACTGATAGTCATGATAGGATTAACCATGTGGTGTTGTCATTGATATCATTATTATTATATGTTTCTTTCTCATGAGGACAGAAAACCTTATTAATATACATTACATAAAAGTGACTTATTTCTTTTAAAAAAAGATATTAGTACTTTACTCAAGGTCCTATTTCCCAGGTTCCCCAAGAGACTTGAATTTGAGGAGGAGGCAAAGGGCAAAGTGCTGCTGGGAACCACTGAGCAATAAAAATGGTACATCTGCCATCTAGTGGTGCCCATGTGTAAATGCACCTGGGTGTGAGTAAAGAATCTCAAAGGCCATCCAATGGTGACCACAGGAAAAATAACACCTAACCTGTCTTGGGCTCCTACTATGTCCCAGGCACTGTGATAAATGCCTTATATGAGTTATTGCATTTAACATTCAAGACAATAATATTCAGTACATTCTATCTTTATACCCATTCTAGAGATGAAATGTTTAAGGCACTGAAAAGTTAAAGTTTCTAAGCCTGGCAGCCTGAATTCAGAAACCACATCCTTAAAATCAACACTATAATAAATGATGGTAACTGAGCTTAGCTCTACACAGAAACATTAATTTCTATATTAGTAGACATAATAATTCTTCAAATGTGTTTTGTATTTTAGAGTTGGAATAACACATCTGTTTTATCTTTGCAACCTCAAATGTTGAGTGCATCGAGGATTTGAAGAAGAACCTGGGACTATCAGAGCACAGAAGGCAGGGAGTCACCAATTCTCTTCTCGCCAAGAGGCTCTCCTGTGCCAATGCTCCATCTGCCAGAACACTTCCTCTACCAACAAGCCACATCGCCAGTACCAGTGTCCAGCCCTCACTCCCTAAGTGTGGCTGATTTACCCAGTTAAAAATATGTCTGTGTCATCTTGAGAACTACCATTTCTTCCCAACATGCCAAACCTCTTAGGAAATCTGCTCAGACACTGCTCCAGTCGGGCTGTAGGAAGCTCTAACGAGCTCCTGGATCTGTTGGTGCTCAACTTGGGGGCACAGGTAACTTTATAACATGGATCTCAGCTTCTGATTATAGGATATGTTCTTTCCCTTCATTGACAGGCTCTCTGTTCATTTGGGCTGCACTTCAAGCTTTTCTATATTTTGTCTCCTCAATGCTCCACTTATATATTTCTTCTTTCAAAATATTTATTAAGATAGAATATGTAGTCAGTCCCTCACTTCAAGGAGCTTGTAGTCTTTCAGAATGATATATACAAGTTGAATTAATAGACTAAGTAATGACACACTGTGCTAAGAACAGGGAAGAAAATAAACAGCTGATGGATGGAGAGAACCATGCTAGGGACCACCTGCATTTCTGAGAGTGAGCTGAGACCCAAATGAATAAATGGGAAGGGAAGTGGGAGAAGCCACAATTAGTGGGAATGTCTGACCCTCTCTCAGACCTACTTTTGTATAAGTTATCACTGCAATTATGCCTCTGATTTCCTTCCTATCTTCTTATCTAACCCAAAGATGTCTGGGCATTTATATTCTAACAGCATACAATGTTATATAGATGTACGCATCTCCGCCCCTTATGTTTGTATATTATACTCACATATAAACTACTTAAAACACTATTTTCAAAGTTCTTCATATTTATATCTCTCTGCCTTTATATGGTAGAGTAAGAGAAAAGAAGCAAACAGATTTTTGCGGTAAGAGAAAGGAAATGGAAAAGGGGTAAATATCTGAAAGAAAGATTTTGGATAGACAATTGCCTGGATTATAGAACTCTCAGGGAGGGTGTTCTATATGATCACAACATTGGCAAGTAAAAGGCTCTAAACAATAAAAATTTCAATTGATATAAACTAGCTGTTCTTTTAGCACATGGATGATTTTGAATTAGTTGCATTTTGTGACATCAGATGAGAATTAAACTTTTAATATTTTGCTGCCCACAGAAATCATCTCTTTATCAGAGTAGTGACAAGTGTGTGGGTTGTTCTTTGGTGGGGTGCATAGAGCCTCAATTACCATCCTTTTATAGAGATATTATGTGAAGAAGAATTCAGAGTGTCTCTATAAAAGTAGAATTTTCTTATTCAATAGTGTCATGCCCTATGTTTTCAAGTCCTATACCCTCCCTTTCTAATCCCTCCCAAAATATACAAACAAATGTAAAAACAATGACTGGGGGGAAAAAACTCTCACTCTTCTCTATTCTCCTTAGGCTATCAGAGTCAGAAAATCCTTCACAGAAGAGACAAGCTAGATTATATTCAACCTCACGCACCATCAACACAGTTGTCAGCCATGTAGCATGTTCATTACAGCGACAGTGTAAGAAGCAAAGTGAACACAGCTGGAATTTCAGCTCCCAGGTTGAGTCTGCAGGGCTGACTGTTAGTAACATCATTTTTTTCACTTATACACTGAGAAAATTTGATCTGGAAGTCATTGAAGGGGAATATGGAAGCCCCATGATGTCACTCCTATTGAGTGACTTTTCCATTTCTCAACTTTGGTTCAACACAAACAACATAAGCAAATGATTACTAAAATAACATTTTTAGACATACAATTATATACTGTTTGGAATGTGATAACAGATGAGTTTCTTTCAGGTCACTCAAAATCTTGAAATACATTTAAAAATAATATGTTCTGCACTTTAAAATTTTTAAATATTCTTTTCTCTTCATTACCACAAAAGCTATTGTTTTTCTCTTGTGGATATCATTGCAGCTAAACAAAACTTACTGTGAAAGAAATGTAATTAATAGTTATCATAGCAGCAGTGAAAGAATTACTCTATTTGTCTTTTGTGGTTCTTTAAGGACTGAATTTTTATTGTGTTTGGTTTTTAAAGGTCATATTTAGAATTATTTTGTTTGAGATCTTAAACAAGTAGACCTTTGTTTCTGCTCCAGAAGTTATTGAAATGCAAGCCAAGGTACTCCATATGCTTTTTTATTTAACTGCTTAATCCAGCTATTCTCCTGAAGGAAAGAAGATTGTTCTGCTCATTCTTTGCTGACTGTTTAATTAATTGATTCTCTTCAGAGAGGACATGAACTTAATGTTTGGGGGTTAATTCTCTGAAAAAAGAATGAATATAATATCTGCATATATGGGTCTTTCCATTATTCACCCGTCCCTTTCCTCCTCCTATCATAGAAAGTCAGCTTCGCAAAGCACACTGGTTACAGATCAAAGTAGAGTGTCTTTGGACTGTTTCTTGGGCTCTCTAAAAGTCTCGAGACTCCGTTCAATAGTGCAGGCTTTTTATCTCATCTAACTCTGTTCTCTACAATGGAAACCATCTTGGAGAAATATACTCTGAAACACCCATGCTTATTTCTTATTCAACAAGCAAATTAGCTGGATCTTCCACCCTGAGCTACTGTAACTGATTAAGCCACTTTCATTTCATTAAAAGTGAAAATTTCTTTAACATATTACCAAGCTACTTACCCACACTTTTTTTTTTTCTTCATTGAGCTCCTGTCTTTATGCAATCACTGTGAAACTTAATTAAGACATTAAAATTCCCCACAATGATCCTCTATTGTCACTGGAATAGAAGCGCTATCTCTTGGCACTTCCCCACACTGTCCTTTAAATACTTTAAGTCAAACAAATCACATGCTCAGCCTATGCTCTTTATCTTTGCTGAATCATGGCATAAAGGGCCAAATCTTCATATACTCTAAACTGCTACAATATCTGTGTGGTCCACATGTGTCAGTTCTCTATTTTAGAAGTTTGAAATGCAGGTTTTAGCACTTTATTCTTAGCCATGCATTGTCAAAAATTAAGAAAATGACTCAGAGAGAAATGTACTATATCAGACAAGATAAGATATGTGTCCCTTCCAATTTCTACCAGGCCTAGCCAGTCTGTTCTGTCCCTGTGGTTTTACTGCCTGGGATCAACCAGTTGCATACCCTGGGAGTGCCTCCCTGGCTTGGGCAATCTTTCTCTCTTCTTCTCCTCTCTTCTCATCTCTCCTCCTTTCTTCTCCTTCTCCCCTCCCCTCCCCTTCCCTCCCCTCCCCTCCTCCCCTCCCCTCCTCCTCTCTTCTCTCTCTCTCCTTTGTCCTCAGTCAAGCCAACCAGCCCAAAGTTTCTGGCTAACCCACCAATTCTGAATTACATGGAATCTGTGTCCCAAGCAACCACCAAAGGGCCAAATGATGTTGCAATCTCCAAGTTCAAGAGCATTAACTCTGTGTATAAACTCTGACACAGAGTTTGGTCATTCAGTCTTTCCAGAGACGTATCACGTGTCCTACCAAGCAGATGTACCTGCTGCATGGTCTTCGAGGCTCACTGTGAAGCACAGGCTGAGCAGTAACATACTTCAGTGCTTGGCTTCCTGTGCTTTTCTGCTTCCTTATTATTCTCATTTCCATGTATTTATACCTCTAACTAAAGAGAAAACACTTAATTCTTTGCCTCAAGTTCCACTTACTAGGGTATCTAGGTGAAGGCAAATACAATAAAAGCAAGAGGCTATACTCCTCATTTCCATTCAAGAGTCTATGAAAATTACTGAGAAAGAGGACCCTAAATGTATATGTTTTAACAAATAATTATTTTAAATTTTATTTCTTAAACTGATGTTACCTGGGAAAATGTAAACACTAGCTTAATCAGATTATCAAACTTAAGATCTTCAACACTGAAACAATTCAATATTATGTGCCTCCTAATGTAGAGAACAGCAGCACGTTGCTACCATGGTATGCCTGACCAATATACATTACATGAGTGGAACCATGAGAAAACAACAGGCCAGCCTTAATGGAGAGACTCATTCTAAAAAGTACATGAACTGTACTCTTCCCTTTCAAATCTCAGAGAGGAGGTGGGGGTGAGTGGGTGAGAAAAGATGGACCAAAGAACCTGTGTGCATACATGCATAACCCATAGACACAGACACTAGGATGGTGAAGACCTGGGGCAAGGGGTAGGGAGCTGGGTAGGAGAGCTCAATGAGGGGTTGGGGGGAGAAAATATGTAATATTTTCAGCAATAAAGATTTTAAAAAATAAAATAAATACTTCAAAGAAGATAATAAAGTCATTAATCATATTAACATTAAATGATGACCAAATGAAACCCAAAGGTGAGACGTTTAGATAGAGCAGTTCTCAGAAGAGACAAAGGGTTGAGTAAACAACAGATTGTATGTGTGTGTGTGCTTAGAACTCAGCCTAGCACAGACTATGCTAACAAACAAGACCAACATTTCTAGGAGCACAGGAAAGAATAGTTTATTTCCCACTCATATAACATTTCATGTGGTTGTTTCTGGCTGATGGCAGCTTTCCTCTACGTGGTGCCTCAGGCACCTAGTCCTCTTCATCCCATGGTTCCACTACCTCTTAGCATCTCCCAGTTCTCTACATTCAGCAGTGGGAGGATGAGAATGGATAAGGTGTGATTGCCTCTAAAGTCTTTAGCCTGATCCCCATCACTTTTATTCAAATTGAATTGGCAACAATTCACAAGCGGCCACACCTAGAAATAAGTGGGGCTAAGAAATGTAGTTACTAACTAGGCAGCTGCCTCCTCCCTGTTTCAAAACTCTATGAAGAATGGAGCATAGATTTTTCATTTATTTTTTTGTGTGGATGGGGTAGCAGAGGGAAAAGATTTTCCTATGTTGTATAATTTGCAATAAAATCACTACCATTTATTAAGCACTTACTATGTGTCAGAAATAATGCTGAAAGTTTTATGTCATTCATTCAAAATTCCTATAAAATACATTTATTATTCCCATTCTCTAGTAAAAAGCCAGAAGCTTTCTGAAATGAAAAGCAACTTGCCCAAGGGCACACAACTAGTTGGTGGTATTCTGAGGTTCGCCTTACTCTCAGTCCCCTATAGTGGTTACAGGCATGAATTCAGGATGGACATCTGATTCAAATCTTGGCTCTCACTTTTTTAGTTCCATGACTTTGGGGAAGTTACTTCATCTATTTAAGCTGCAGTTTTCCTGTCTATAAACGGGGATGATCTCACTGAGGGTTTTTTGTTGTTGTTGTTTTTAAGAAAAAGATAATGTTAACAAAGTTCTGATCTTGGCATTTTACTAAGTGCAGGGGATGCAAATATTGGTATTTACATCCTGGGAATCTTAATCTCTCTCACTGCTTCCTTACCTGTCAAAATCAAAGGGAAGCTGTTAAAATTAAGTGGCTTAATGTATAAAGTGATCAGCCCAGCGTGTGTTTGTATTAGTTTCCTATTTCTGCAGTATCAAATTACCACAAATTTAGTGGCTTAAACCAAACAAACTTGTTATCTTATATTTCTGGAAAAGTAAAAAATCAATCTCACTGGGCTAAAGCCAAAATGTCAGCATCCCTTCTGGAGGTTTTCAGGTTCAGAGATTGCCTGTATTCCTTGGCTTGCAGTCCCTTCCTCTATCATCAAAGCCATAAGTGAACTTCTCTTTTCTCTGACCTCTGCTCTGTCCCTAAATCTTCTCTCCCTGACTCTACTCTCCTGCCTTCCTCTTATAAGAACTGCTGTGATTACATTAGGCCTACACAAATCATTCAGTTCTTCAGCTTAATCTCAAATTCCTTAGTTTATCTGCTAAGTCTCTTTTGCCATATAAGATAATATATTCACAGGTTCTGAGGATTAGGATATAAATATCTTTAGAGACCATTATTCAACCTACCACAATGTAAGCAGTACTGTTTGTATAATCAGAAATTACTCCACATTAAATGAGATAACACAAAAACGTGACTAACACAATAACCTCTGGCACTTGAAGAGACCAGCTTGATTCCCCAGTTAAAATATGAAGAACTAAAGTAATTATCCAACCTATTTAATTCAAAAGACTAAAAACCAACAAGAAAACAACCAGACAGAGCTGATATGTCTCCATTGGTATAAAAATTCTGGAGGAAATCGAGATTTCTTTTTGGTTTGATTGCTTTTATTGAGATAGCTGAATATTTTAGCCTTAATCTTTTTTTTTTGTGGCAAAAACCTGGCTCAAATCCCCTATTTTCTTATAAGTTAGCTAGAAGTATTATCTTCATAGCTCTTTTTAAATTTATTTTTCTTTTATGCAATGAGCCTGCTGCAAGATGGTTGGAAGACCATGGGCTATTTTGGGCCCTACAGAGGGCTCACCCTGAGGCTTCCAGTGGGGGAAGTCATTAAAGACACAGCAGGACTACACGGTTTTAAGAACTTCCACGTACATTGGGAGGATTCTAGCTTGCAAAGTAATACTTTTCTTTTAAAGCCAAATTGTTCAGCTCAACCCACAGATGATCTAGCGTTTGGTTACATTAAGGTACGTTTTATGATATTAGAAAAAATGAGAACATGTGTTATCTGGCCTGGGGAGGAAAAAGCAGCACCCCTAAATTCTAATAGTTTCTTTCACAATCCAAAGGAAATCTCTGAAGTCTTTAAAAGGTTGGGTTAACAACACTGAAAATATTTTTGTTTTTCACACTCCTCTGCTTTTCTTGGTTCCATCTGGGACCAGAAGCCGGTACGTTGAAATACCAGGAGAAAGGCAGGCCTCAAACACTTCCAGCCTGATGAGAGGCAGGAAATAGCAGAGAGCGCAGAAGGGCAGATTTTCTTGTCTGCTTACAAGATTTCCGGGCTAATTTAATATGTTAACAAGTTTGCATAAGTAATACTCAATGTGATGTGGGAATACCCGAGTTTTGAAGCCTGTTAAGGTTGGCGTTCCAAAATGAATATTCATCTTTATTGTCACTGTGTTATTGTTAATATAAGTGATATCATTTTTATTTATGTAACAACATTCTTGCGGGGATTCTAGCATCTTTAAATAATAACATGACTGCAGCAAGCCTCTGTTCTCTAAAGATCTCATTAGGAGATCAGAGTCGAAATAAAAAGTTATGATTTTTTAAAAGATAAGCATGATGCTGGTTTAAGTTCACTGACAAATGCAGCTAAGTCTGTCTTTAATTATATGAATAAATGCGAGATAATGTGGGAGGAATACTAATTGTTTAAGAAACTCAAAATGATTTAGTAAATAATGTAAAATATATCTCAATATTTTCTTTATACAAATAAACTCACCAACTCAAAGTTCTCCAAACATGGCTTCAAAAAACTTTGGAGGGGCCAGAGCCAACTCTCATGAGTCAATAAAGTAAAAATACCTTGAGAATGATTTAATAGCTATTTCCCATTCTGGTTCTAATAGAATAGGCCTAATTTTTTTTTTTTTTTTAATCTATAAGACATGGAGAAATTGGGCTTTGTTCAATGCTTGGACCTTTTCATCTATTCATACTGAAAAACACGAAAGACCTAGGGAAAGGAATAATTTACAGCAGCAGCTTTTAGACATTATGGATTTAGAGAATGTTGAGATCAATGAGGCTAAGGTTTCAAACTTTCCCAAAACAGTCCAAAAGCTACATGGATTTAATTCACACTAAGCATGCCTTTATGTGAAATTTGTTTGTGCTAGGCCTTTTAGATCGTTAACATACTGAAGGGCAGAGTTTATGTCTGTAATATGTTCCTCTTATAACATCTCCAGTAGGTTCTAGTCACTATTCAACATTTATGGAACAGCCAGTTCTAGGTTCCAAAAACTGGACTCTGTGAGATTAGAATAATTTCCTAACCATTTTTAATGAAATGATTAATTCATGTATTTCATCATCAAATATTTCTTGGGTTTGTACTACATGCCATGAACAAGAGTATGCTTTAGATATTCAGGGATCGCTGTCTTTATGGAGCTTACAATGTCATGAGATAGTACAGACAATAAGCGGGTTCATAAATAATCACTGAATTTCAAATTTAGAGAAGTATTGAAAAAGAAAGAAACCAGATATGGGGTTGGAGGAGAGGGTTCTGGAAAAGCCCATTTATTTATATAATATCTAAGGTTATAATCTAGATCCATTAAAATAACCAAAGAGGAGTATTTCAAGAAACCATATGGCCTACCCATGTCAAAGGCTAATGAATGATCAAGCCAGATCAGCCTTTGATCTACCAATCAGAGAAACAGCAAAAGTGTGTCATCCATCTCCTGACTTGTACCCATTTGGCTTCTCCAAGAACATAGGTTGAGTCCCTTAGCACAGCCTTGCTATGGCCCACTCTCTACCTCCCCATCTCCCACCACCTCTGGGGGAAAGTGAAGCTTATTGTTCTAGCCAATATTATGTGCCTTCCCTATTGTCCTAACAATATGGCCTCCTAGCCTGCATTTATCTGGTACAATCTTTTTCTATCCTTTCTGAATCATCTCACATTTTCAAAAGGTATAGTCAACCTTTTCCTAATAATGCCTTCATAAAAGTGAACAAGTCTGAAAAGTTTAAGGGGTGATTAAGTACCCCATGTTCACTACAAACTCTATGTTCCCAATTTATTTATTTTTCATGTCTCTTCTCATTAAACTAATGTAGGTGACCAGGGGAGAAAGAAACTGACCCAAACATGAGAGTGACCAAGAAGTTTACAGTGGGGTCTTCCAGGAAGAATGGGACTATGCCTCAAAGCTATAAGTGTATGGGGTCCACAGGCAGAACAAAGAGAAGAGACGGTGAAATCATGTTTGAGGGTGAAATTATGTTTATAGTCCTATGAGAAACTGAAATTACAATTTGAATTTCTAGCTCTTTTTCTAATGCATAGTTATTCTTCATTATCTTGCTTCTGCTTACCTAATTTAAGATTTTGAGAGTGAAAACACTTCATGTAACTCTGAAATTTAATTTCTAGTAGTGTTAAACCAATACATTTTTTTAAATTAGCAATCAACTTTGAATTTTGACCTGCCATCCTAATATTAGGGCCAAATTTTATTTGTAAGGCAATAGATTAATTAAAATTAGTTGCAATATTAGGGAACCACCTGCCTTGTTTAGACAGGGGAAATAAGCAATTATAATGCATCTCTATAAAAGTTGGCACAAAATGAGTGAGAAGCATCTATAAGAAACTGTGCTTTTCCATTTTATGATCTCAGTCAAGTTCTCTTTTTATTGACCACACCTCAATAACACTAAAGTATTTCTCAGAGTGCCACCAAGCTAGTTAGTGACCTCATCCTTCCACAAATGTTGACTGAATTATTCCCCTTGTATATAGTTCCTTTGTAAAAGACATTTATAGTTGTGCCTTTTAAGGCTTAGAATTAACCAGCTGTTTCTGCCTTTTTGCAGAACTCATAAATATTTATGTGCTTTGATATATCAATTTGGTGCCCTGAAATTTAGGTACTAAGGTTTGTCAACATAAAAGGTGTGCATTTTTTGATGGTTCGGTCATTCTACAAACATAGGAAAAGGATGCAGAAACTATCCTTCATGAGCATCATCCCCTGAAAGACAACAATTTAACCTTACAATCTCACAGTTCCAGTATATGTTTTGCAGTTGAAGGTTGTTATATTGAGCCTTGTTTTGTGGACAGATAGCTATTGAGATTGTATCAATAAAGAAAAACATTCACTCTTTAATTAACAAACTTGTCTGCTCAGAGGGAAAAGTACCAGAATGAATAATGTGTAAGCCTTGCCCTTAGGATACTCATGACCAGTGGGAGGAGAGGCAAGGAAAGTCAGATGTTATGAGCCTACCTGGTTCTTGGCCAATCTCCCAGTGGATGAACAGGGATTTAACAGACAAAACAAAAGGAAAGGACATTCCAAGAGAAAGAAATATCATCATAAAGAAATGGAGAAATGAAGGAACATCAGGGCAATGAAAGAACAGTGTGAAAATGAAAAATGGGGTCCATTTGGGGAAGTAGCTAGAGACGAGTGGGCAGGTCATGGAATTTGCATTACAGAGTTAACTTGGGTGTTCCCTGAAGTCATTGGAGAATCACAGAAAGATTTTAGGCAGATGAGCAATATAGTCAGATTTCTAACTTCGAAAGAGGTTCCTAGTGGCAAGGTGTAGGAGGGATTGGGGAAGGTGAGCTGAAATTCTTTGGGCACATGTTGTACTAATCCTACAGAGAAGTGATTCAAGCTAGACAAAGGCTGTGGCAACGAGGATGAAGAGAACTGCTGAAGTATCTGTAAGAGCTGGTGACTGGCTGAAGGGGGCTGAGAGAGTTGGAGAAGTCGAGGGTACCTCCCAGTAGCTTGGGAGTCGCGTTGGATGCCTACGAGCATGGAGCAATTTGTCAGCCAGTACAATCTGCATTATGGCCAAAGTGGATAATTAGAGCAATGCCCCAAATGCTCCTTGCCAGTTTATAGTAATAGCTAACAGGCAGTGTGGGCTGGCTCTGGGCCAGCCTCTCATCTCATTGTGTTCCATGTGCACAGCATAAGGATGGTGAGCACTTACTCAGGGCCCAGACTGGATTCAAATCCTGCCTTTGCCACTAACTGACTGGACAGCCTTGGCCAAGTTACTTCATCTATACCTCAGTTTCCTCACTTGTAACGTGAGGGTGATAATTATAAAACCAACCTCAAAAATGAGGTTGTAAAAATGAAATAATTCAAGTAATTCACTTTGCTGAGTGATGGGAATACAGAAAATGTCCACTGAATATTGATTATTATTGTTGTCACATGTGTTACTCACACAATCATGTAAATGCACACAATCTATAGAGATAGGTGCTATTATCTCCCTTTTCAGAGGAGGAAATGAGACACAGAAAAATGACAGAGCTAGGATATCAAACTAAACAGTCAGATCTGGGAGGCTTCACTCTTAACTACTTTGCCATCATCCTCTAAATCAGGGTTGGGGAACCATTTTTCTGCCAAGGGCCATTGGGATATTTATAACATCATTCGTGGGCCATATGAAATTATTAACTTAAAAACTAGCCTGCTATATTTGGTCAGACATTTAATTAACTCACCCCTAATGCCTTGGCAAGGCCAGACGAACCGATTTTGCGGGCTTATAGGACCCAGAGGCCAGATGGTCCCCACTCCTGCTCTAAATTCAAGGGTATTCACAGCACACTATTCCAGATAGAGGCAAATAGAGGTTTGAGTGGTATAGGGAAGGAGGTCCCAGTGCACATAATTCTATTAAAATCAAACCTGAATTTGATACTCCTATGCAAGTGCTGACAGTCATAATAGCCATGCTACTTGATGACTACATGATAAGGACTCTGTCCCTCATAGTAGAGAGACAAGGAATCATTTAGCTGATTCCTGCTACCCCACACCTTTTTCCAGGGCTGCCCGGACAAAAGAAATAACTGTCACACCACTGCTATAAATTAGCTAAGTTTGGTGCTATTTTCCTTGTCTAAATAAGTAAGCTAAATTTGGAGTTTTCAAGCTTTATTTTTATGGAAAGAGGAAGTTTAGTGTAATGCTTAAGAGTTTTAGCTTGGGAATCAAAAAAACCTGTCTGGTTCTGCAAACAACTAGCCAAATTTAGCAAATGAAAATGATGGATGCTTAGTTAAATGTGAATTGCAGATAAGCAAATACACACACACACACACACACACACATACACAAGCTAGAGGCACAATGCACAAAATTCGTGCACAAGTATGGTCCCTAGACCTGGCCTATGATCAGGGCCATCTTCCCTCCTGCCACCACCCACTCATGGTTCCCCTTTCACCAGAGCCTGCTGGCCAGTGAAAGGGACCAAGAGGTGGTCAGTGCACCTCATAGTGACTGGTTGAGTGCTCATTCTGGTCATTCCACCATTAGGGTCAATTTGCATATTACCCTTTTATTATATTATATATATAATTTGGTATATTTCCTGAGACATACTTATACTAAAAAGAAGTGTCCATTGGTTATCTGAATTCATATCTAAGTGGGTATCTTATAATTTATCTGGCAATCTTATATGGGAGTTGACTTCTTAGTACCCCCATTCTCTCACCTACAAAATAGGGATAATAAAAGACAGTAATAGTGACCACAATTGATATTTGCTATGAAGATTAAATGAGATAATATATACTGGCTATTATTATTGTTATTCTGGGATGATAGAAAGCTAGCAAAGTATGAAGGAATTTTCTGGTACTGATTCTTTTGAAGATATTTTTTAAAAATTGGAATTGGGAGTGAAAAATATTCTGTAAAAGCTACATGTGTGCACCCAGAAATGGAAATATAAATCCAACTTCATTTTTCTGATTTTTCAAGGGGAACTGGGTAGATGCTCTTATTTCCCAATATAATTTTCACATTTTCTCCTAATTCTTCTGTCCATAAAATACTTGCCAAGCCAATTTTATAAACAAGGAAAGGTTCCAGGCACTTAGGCCTTTATCATGAATAAATTCAATAAAATATAAAATAAAATTGGAAAGCCATCTACAAATAAAATAAAGTAGAAGACGAAGAAGTACTCATTAATCCTCCTCTATTTCCTTGGGAAGAATTTGACAAAAACTGATTCTACAAACTCAGCCAGCCATCTTTGAAGGCTATATGCTTTGGGCCAATTATATATTACATGATAACCATACCCGATAATTAACGAATTAGTTAGTTTCTTTGGGAAATGATCAGAAGTGTCAGGGATTGACGAATGTTTAGATTGCCGCCATGAATCCTGCTGAAGAAACATCTGGTTCTTTTTTTCTTCAATCAACATGCACCCTGAAGGGTCCTAAATTCAAAAATGATTATATTTCATGTCGTTTATGTGCCTTACAGTGTGACAAATTTAACTTGTAAGAATAAGTGACTCCGTGTTCAATTTACGTTGATTCCATTTTCATCCCAACATCCAAAGAGAGAGGACCATTATAGATTGATAAAAGCTGCTGATTGATCTATTGATTTCCAGACCTTAAATCTCCTAGGGACATCTTTGTAAAGTTCGTGTTCATAAAATTCTTGTTCTGCCACAAAAGCTCCCAGTGGATTGTGTTTCTCAACTACAAGGAAAATCATCAGGGACAAACCCAGAAAATGTTTCTTTAGTATACACTAGGCAGGAGGGCCTTCCAAATTCAGTCTCAATCTGGTTTGTTCAAAGGTTTATTTTTATTTCATTTTTGAAAACTTTTAATTTGAAGAGGGGGGAAAGAGCCCTTTAAAGTTTAACAACCCGCGGTGATGTGAGTGCCTTTCGGTCTCATATATAATCATGTCTGTTTGGACGTGCTGGGTGTCATGTCCAGGGCAATGGTGCCACATTGAGAACAATATTGAACTAAATAGTTTTGACAGAACAGCCAGACCTTTTCTTGGGGCTTCTGCTATATTGCATATCTGTTTCTTTGTACACAACGGGGTGAGCGAGTGATGGAAAGCAGAGAGTTCAATTGTGGCTAGAGTCCGAAAAAGGACCATCAATGGAAACTCTTTACAGATTTGCACGAACACCTGGGAGACAGAGTACAGATGACTATATTTTCCAGGTTAGCAGGTTTGAGAAAAAGCAAAACCATTTTTCTAAAATCAGTACTCTAGCACAATAAATGCCCAGGGTTCTATCCATGCAGATTAATGGTGGCCTGCGTGGACTAGGCTGAAAGAACGCTGTTCATCTCAGCTCCTCCTCTCCTTGCTTTATGGAGAATAGTTTATGGGTATTGGGTTCTGTGGGTGAACTCTAGATGCATTTGTCTCTAAGAAGGGTGTTTTATGTATGTACTGGCAAGAGCTCATCTTTCCGATTGTGTAATTTACTGAGATAGTTTATTGAGATTTTAATTCAATAATATTAAGTGTTAGTGCCAGCCTCCATTGCCATCCCCATGAGTGGTTCAGCTTGTAGATCTGTGTGCGCCAGAGTATACATCAGAGGCTTTGCTTTTTTAAAAAAAAGAGCTACATTAAGTAAAGGAAGGAGAGGCTCCAAAAGTGGTGAGGCAGAATCTATCAAAACTGGTAAATATTTTCCAGGAGGCACGGAAAGAAGATGGGTTCTGAGGCTTTCACGAATGATGGGAGACCTGAATCATGCTCCAAGCAGCACTGATAAAGATGACAAACATGTAACATGATGGCAGCAATGTCCTTTAGAGTCTCACTGAAGGATCGTGGTGTCATGCTTGGCACAGATGAAAGGATCTGCTTCCCTTGTATTGACACATGGGCTTATGCAGTGACCATGGCCTTACCTGATTACTATAAGGAATTGAAAATTGAATTCTAATCACCTGATAGTAGCATTTATCTTCTCCCTGGTGTTATTTTTATTCTGTCACCATTTTCAGAAATTTTACCATTATTAAAAAATTTGGAATCTCTTCATCATGAATTTAAGGTCTTCCCATCAGGTACAGTAGCTAAAAACTTTTAGAGTTACAGTTTGGTGACTTATGGCTAAGTTCAGTCAGTAAATATGTTTTGTTTAGTTAGCATGACATTATTCAAATTTGAGCAGCATTTAATATTTTTTTTAATCAGAAGTTTCCTTATAAAAATCTGGAATTCTGGGTTCTTTTGAAAAGCACAGATAACATGGCATAATTTGGCCCATATTCCTAGTCTACCCACCTCTTAGAGCTGGGCAATGAATCTCCAAATCACTACAATTCTTTCTACTCCTTTGACTCCCTGCTGGTCTGCTTCCCTTGTTTGCATGTGCTGTGTGGTCTTTGTAGATATATTTGTTTACAATCTCTTTGAACTGAACAGAAATGGATGGATGAACTGAGATCAGAAGTGGAGTTCAAGAAGTGAAATGTAAAAGTTCAAACTCTGCGCCAAAGGCCATGATAAGTTCAGTTTAGTTTTCTACTTGGGGCTAGAGATATGAAGATCAGAATCTTAGTAGAAGGAGACACAGCAATGTATTGACACATGAGTCTATAGCTGTGTAACAGATTGTCCCAATACTTAGTGACTTGAATCAACAATCTATGTTTCACCCCTCAGTTTCCGTGGGTCAGGAATATGAGCGTGGCTTGCCAAGTCAGTTCTGGCTTTGGTACTCATGAGGATTCAGTCAGGTCATAGTTAGGTCCTCCCAAAGGCTTCTTCACTCATGGTCTGAAGCCTGGGGAGAGTCTATCAGCTGGGATAGCTTTGACTCCTTGGGCACAAATGTCTATCTCTAAGTGATCCCTTCACCTGGTCTTCCCAGCACAGCAGTAAAGGCTTCAAGGCCAAGTTCTCAAAGAGAGCTAAGTGGAAGCTGCCTCCCTTTTGGGGGGACCAGGATGTCCCTAGTCTCACTTCTGCCTCAACTTTAGAGGGGGAGCAGTCACAGGCCCCCACGCAGATCTGAGAAAAGGAAATATGGACCCTACTCAGTGGGACAGGTGTCAGTCACGTTGTAAGTAGAGTGTGTGGAATGAAAACTGTAGATCGGGTGCATCCCTCTGTGGAAAACACAATTGGCTACAAACAAAATCAGGAAATAAGGTCAGGAACCCAGATATCTGAATGGAATAAAAACAAAGGAGAACTTGAGTTTCTCGGTAAGAACAGGAAACAGAAAAGAATATCTGGAGATTGAAATACCTGCTTAGTTGGTTTGGTTTTTCCCCATCTGACCATAGCTCAGAGGTTAACCTGGGATTGCCAAGGCCACTTCACATCACCAGGTTCCGAAACCCTCTCCCATTCCCACCCTGGATGGTATCACTTGTCATCACGCAGCTCTCCACTTCAGCCTCACTATGACCTGTGCACAGCTCACCTCGGCCTCTGCCTGTCTCCTCTGATCTGGGTTCTCCCCCTCCTTTTATTCAATCTCTTATCCCTTCTTCAGGGAAGCCTTTTCAGCTTCTGTAAGTTCACTACTGGTTTCAATCAACATGTGTTGTACAGATTTCTCAAGGATGGTAGCTGCACTTTACTAATACATAAATGTGAGTGTGCTTTTAATATCATTATTTCTCGTTCTCTCCATTTAGCGTATTTGACATAGAGTGAGCCTTTACTTTCTTGTTTTGCAGATAAAGAAAGAGAAGCCCAGGTAGGTGAGGAGCCTGCCCAGACTTACTTGGCAGAGAAGGGACACACGCTGCCCCTCCTGGCTTGTTCGGAGCTCCTTTTGGCACTTAGGGGTCAAAACTGGTGGGCAGCCCATAGGCCTGGACACACCTGGTTGGCCAGTACACAGTGTTATATTTTACTTTGCTTTGATTTTAAGCCTTTTACAGTTCTCTGCAGACTCTATTAATCTCTACCACCAAGTCACTCACATAGTTCATTACTGGCCTGGTTTCTGAAGGCATTGAGTTTCTGTAGCTCCTACCCCACCCCCACTATAACTTTATGTACATCTTAAAGGGAGAAATTTTACTCAATAAGAACAGCTGACACTTGTTGATCTTTAGTCTGTGCCAGGCAATTTACAAATGTTAGCCTATTTAAGAGTAATAGCACCCCTATGGTTATCCCCATTTTGTAGATAAGAAAACTCAGACACTGAAATATTAGGTAATTTGCCCACATCCTAACACATATTAAACACTGAAAGCTGGAATTTGAATCCAAACACTTTCACAGAGCTCATAATCTTAAAGGCTCTGCTGAAGTAAGTAGACAGACAGTAAAAATAAACATGGTTAGGTCTAATCAATCCTTTTAAAAGTAGTCATTATATTTTCAGATTTATAAAGTCTATCTGTCAGTTTATATTTTAAAGAATAGGATGGGCCCAGCCAGTGTGGCTCAGTGATTGAGCGTCGACCTATGAACCAGGAGGTTCTATTCCAGCAGGGCACATGCCCAGATGCTGGGTTGCAGGTTCAATCCCCAGTGGGGGCATGCAGGAGGCAGCCAATCTGTGATTGTCTCTCATCTTTGATGTTTCTATCTCTTTCTTCCCCTCCCTTCCTTTCTGAAATCAACAAAATATATTTTAAAAAATAAACGAATAGGATGATAGGGCATTAATGTGTTAATGTAGCTCATCTACCAAATGAAATGTTGTCCATGTATCACGAAAAGTGAATTTCACTATCTCAAAAATGCCCACCATCTGGGTTTGATTTTTTCAGACTAAAACTCAAAATTTAAGCATTTTAACCAAATCACCATCTAAATCTTTATTTTAGTCTCCAAATGCTTTTGTGGCTAGTGTAAAGATGAATGGAATTTGAAAGTAGCCACTAAGATTACTATTGCATGATGGAAACTAGAGTCTACTATATAAATCTAAATCCCTCCATAAATTTAAAAGAAGATTTAATGCTCAAAAATAAAAATATAAATCATTCTCATTTTCTAAATCATAGCTGCTGGTGATCATCCTCTGAGTGGTGAGAGATCACTACATTATTCTGGATATAGTACTACATCTAAATTTCCTAAGCAGTCTCAACTGTGCCGGGGATTTACTACTTCATGGACTTGCCAAGATAGAAGGTATTTCTGCATAATTCCTGTAGCTGGACATTACTGATGCTCTAAATGCATGGAACATTTAATATGTGTAGCAAGTCCAGCAAGATCAGTTACTGACATGATTATGATTTTTACACCAAACCAGTGAAGGCCCAATTAGAAAATTGGTCACTTTTGAGGAGTCTGTCTCTTCATCTCTCCTGTTTACAGAATAGGACTCAGGGGCAGGAATAATTCACAATAGGGTCAGATAGTGGTGGGCCCTGAAGACCAGGCTAACACACTTGAACCCTTACAGATAACAGAGGGCCACTTAAGGATTTTTTTGAACAAAGTGAGTGACATAATCAAAGAAGTGTTTGAGGAGGGTTAATCTGCCAGTGATGTATGGAATGTAGTGACAAGAAAATGGATGTGTGGACAGAAAACCATGACATAATTCACAACATATGAAGAACAAACCAAATTCAACAGCTCTCAATCCAGACCAGCATTTGTGTCCATTATTCAGATGCTCTGATCACTTTCAAGTCAGGGTCTTAGAACTCAGGATCATTGATGACTAAAGGATGCCCGTGGCTGAATTTGCAGGTCAGGGAGAAAAAGAGGAGGAAGAAAGCCTAAAAAGCTGTGGCGTAGTCAGATGAACACCTGGGGCACCCCAGGAATTGACTGGAAGAGGACCCCTGAGCCCGTTAGTTTCCATGGATGACCTTCCATTGGGTCCTAAGATTATTTCTGACTTCCTATTGTTCCCTGAGCATCTGTCCTTTTCTTGTGTCTTCTGCAGCAGATGTCCAGCCATCCAGGCTGTTTTGATTGCTTCCTATACTGGTGCAGTCTGGGGAGGTTTCTACTCTCTCCAGTGCTGAGTGGATGGCCAGGCTTTCCTCAAAATAACCCATTATCTGTACCGCGGAACATAAAAGCAGTCATCTTCTACCATGCCAATGCAAAAGTGTTGGCAAATCACTCGTTTCCAAAATGTTTGTGTGTTGTTGTTTTTTAGCCAGTTTGGGTAATAACATTTTATTGTTCTACTATTTCAGAAAACTCACCAGAACTGGGAACTGCTCTCACATTAAAAATCCCTGATTTTGTTACTTATACTCTGGCATGGAGCCAGATCTGACTTAAATCAGGGATGAGAAAATCCTTAAGATCTTTTACTATGCTCTAGCTCTGCATGGCCTGTCTAGAGATGTGAATCTATCATCTGGAAAATAAACAAGATGGGCAACTGAGACTCTGCTGAACTAATGCTTATCTCCAAACGAGGTGAGTCTCAGTCTCTCTCTCTCTCTCTCTCTCTCTCTCTCCTTTCTCTTGTTTATTCATTCAGCAAATAGCCTTTGGTCATCTATGGAATGTCCATATTGCACCATATGGTTGGGATGCAGAGGTAAAAAAGACAGTAAGGTGCCTGTTTCATGGGGCGTATAGTCCCATGAGCAAACAACTGAGTATAAAATTTGAAATAAGTGCTATGAAGCAAACAACTGAGTGTAAAATTTGAAACGATAAGTGCTATGAAGGAAAATAAATGGGATGGATGAGAGATCTGCAGAGTACACCTACTTGAGATAAAGTGGTCAGGGAACATCTCTCTAAAGAAGTGATGTTACAGCTGAAACCAAAAGGATTAACAGGAACTAGTTGGGTAAAAAGGTTAGGGGAAAGGGTATTACTGACTTAGGAAACAGAAGGTGCAAAGGCCTGGGGGAGGGAAAGACAAACTGGTAAATGCAAGAAACTAAGTGACAATCAATCTCTCTCTCTCTCTCTCTCTCTCTCTCTCTCTCTCTCTCTCTCTCTCTTCCCCTTTCCTTCATTACTTCTCTTTTTTTTAGTTATTAACTCATTTACTGTCATATTCTTTTTGTTACCATTATGTCTCCATAAATTTTGTATAAAATATAAACACAGCTTTAGGAGATTTGGGGATGAATTCCACATTTATTTATTGTTTATAAGTTACAGATGACTTTTTTGAAGGTCATCTGTATGATCTAGACCCTTAAGTACCACTGTGAGAGAAGGTAATCCCCTGATTTTAAGAGTTACAGGACCTCAGGAAAGGATTAAATCCATCCACTAGTGAACAGAGGTCTGCTGATGTCTCGTGAACAGAGACCTGTATAGAAGCCACACTGCAAGGAGGAACAATGGAGCCTGTCAGAGAAAACTAACACAAGAGAAAAGGGATGAATTAATCACTGAAATATAGTGCTTGAAATAGAGAAAATGGCGGCTTACATAACATCTGAGGCTGTGTGAAAGCCACTCTATCTGGGTATCTGTGATGCCTCTGCACTGGGAGAATGTGCTGGCTTCAGGGACTGCTTACCAATCAATAACTATGGTCTCCTTCTGCCTTAGTGTGAAACCCTAATTTTGCTTAGAGCGATGTTCTGCCCTGCTGAAACGTGAACTATCTCAGCCGCCTTTGCACATGGCTGTGACTAAATTCTGGCTCCATGTCATTGTGGTGTGGGCCTCAGTAAAGACTCCTTCAAAGGTGCTGACTCGCCCAGGAGGCCTGCCCCTTTTGCCTTCTCCTCGTCTGCCTTCGTGCTGGCTGGAATGGAGTTATAAGAGCTGGAGCTCTAGCATTTATATTAGGTCAGGAGGTGACCTTAGGATGAAAGCCACATCGTAAGAGAGTGGAACAGAAAGAGCAGCTTTGGGGCCTGATGAATAAGACCTCAACTATGTACCTTGACATGTACATTAGATAAACAAGAAATACACTTCTATCTTATAGAAAGCAGTGTTCTGGTTTCTTATAGTTTCATTTTCTTTTCTTTTTTTTTGCATAAAGTATAATTTTCTAAAATATAAAACCAAACCTAACCTTGATTTAGGATTGTATGGATGTTTCATTACTCATAGTGGACAACCATAATTTATGATATCTCATGATTCTGTGGGTCAGAAATTTGGGCAGGACAAAGCTGGGCCATTCTCTGGTTCCATGTGATGCCAGCTGGAATCATTCATGCAGCTGCATTTATCTGAGAGCTTGGCTAGAGCTGGGACACCCAAGGTGGCCCCACAATCTCCAGAACCTCCCTCCATGTGGCCTCCAAGAATTCAGTAGCTTTGCTTGGACTTCCTTCCAGCATGGCAGCTGGGTCCAAAGAAGAAGCAATAAAGAGTGCTATGTCCCTAAAATCTGCTCACCGAAGTCCCAGAATATCAATTCTACCACATCCTGTGGTCAGAATAAGTCACAAACACTTTCTAGGTTCAGGAAGCGGGGCACCGAGTCACTTCATTATGTAAGGAGCGATATGCATGAACAAGAATGGCAGTAATAACTGGCAACCATCCTTGAGACTATTTTACCAAATTAGTTAAAATAAAAGAATAATAGCCTGGCTGGCATGGCTCAGTGGTTGAGCATCTTCTATGAACCAAGAGGTCATGATTAGATTCTCGATCAGGGCACATGCTCAAGTTGCAGGCTCGATCCCCAGAAGGGGGCATGCAGGAGGCAGCTGGCCAATGATTCTCTCTCATCATTGGTGTTTCTATCGCTCCCTCTTTCTTCCTCTCTGAAATCAATAAAAATATATTTGAAAAAATAAAAGAATAATATATTGCCAGCCATTTGAGCCCCTCTGCTACAAAACTGCTCACTGAGAGATAGGTAGAGAAACTGAAAACCAGTCCTGATGGAGTTATAAGGCTGGTGATGACAAAGCTGCAAAATATGACAAAGGGACTCAGTGGGAGTTGAACGAGAGGCAATACCACCCAGAGTAGTAGATGACATCCTGCAGATGGCATCAATATGAAGCAACACATAGTGGTGGATGGTGCGAGCAACAGCCAGAGCAGAAAGACTCCAGAGTCACAGGAATTGGTTCTGATTATACATGAGAGCTTCCTCCTCTCTCCCTCTCCTTAATCTCCTACCTCCACCTTCTGGCCTCAGCAAAGACCCTTGAAGAGACACAGGAGTTTGAGACCGGTGGCACAAACTTTAAGGTGACCTTCCTAGTCACTTAGACATCACCAACTGGTGATTTAAATTGCATTAGGATATAATATTTGCATATGCTTCCCTCTTAATCTGAATATAAATTCATTCATACATTTCTTTCTATGTGTACCTATATGTCACTACCTTCACATAGGAAAAAGTCTAAAAAGATATATACAAAATTTTAATTCTTACTATCCCTAGATTATAAAATTACTATTTTCTTCTCTTTACTTGTTTATGCATTTTGAATTTTCTAAAATGAATGTGTATTATTTGCCTAATATTTAAGTAATTTTATTAAAGATGTGTTATTACTATTGTATGGGTTCCCAGGGAAACTTACTTCTCACTGATCAGTGGCCTTTCATTGATCACTTTCTCAGCAAGTTGGTAGCCACAGATGGTTAGAAAAGGTCCCCAGTCTTGCCTCACATTTGCTTGGTGAAATAGTAACACTCCTGCAGGAAGATTCACAATCCCATGACATACATCTTAGGTGTTGCAATGCCAAAGATTAAAGAAATTTCAAAGGAACCTCCAGAAGGTTGAATAATTGAAATGCTAATGAAGACATGCCCTCCGAGAAAATGCAGGGAGTCTTCCCAGTGTTTAAGGCTTCATCCGAAAGACCTTTGCAGAATAAACATGCTATTCAATTTATGTTTCTCCAAAGGGCTGCTGGAGTTTGAATTGCTGCTCCCAGAAAGGATTTCAAAGCACAGCTTAGATCACTAACCAGTATAATTTCCAATTGGTGTCCACAAGATCCATGTGTTTAAAGTATGAATTTTTATTTCGTTTCAAAACCAATTGATTCACATAATCAGTCTAAAGATGGGTAGGATGTTGAATGAAGTAAATTGGCTTGGGCAGGAGGAATAATATACTATTGGGGTGCCACAGTATATTTACATACTGGTTGTCATTGCTACATTTTTAAATGATAGCACTTTTAAAAGATGGCTTCTCCCAAGGAAGTAAGCTTATTATACAGCTCTTAAATGTCCATGTGGCAAAGGTAATTCTATATCTCTTGTCTTTTTTAAAAAGTCATAAAGAACAACTAGACATAAATAGTATAAATGGTTGTAAAATTACCTCTAGAAATATTTCAAATATTATGCATATGAGTGTGGTGTGCGTGTGCGTGTGTGTGTGTGTGCGTGTGTGTGTGTGTGTGTAGGTAGGTAGGTAGGTAGGTAGATGAAAGAAAAAATGGATAGATGAATAGATACATGGATAGATGGGTAGAGACAATATTCCATATGCATAAATGTATATAGTCTTATAAGAAATATATTTATCAGGCCAAAATATAACACATATCATCATAATTAAAATATATTATTTCTTATAGACTACAATTATGCATATTTTCATGTTCTCTTACTCGTTTGTTGACCTCTCAAATTGTTTGAATGTTGTGATATAAAAATCAGAGAAATATTCAACCTTTTGTGCCACTTCTGGAACAGTAGAGAAGAGAGATCAAATTTCTTGACCCTCATTACTGATAGTTTTCATGTGTGATTAAATACTTTTTAAAAAATGTTATCCTATTTAGGATGTGAACATGGCATTCTAATTTATATGTAGCATGCCTGGGCATTCATATGTTGTCACACACCCAGAGACTGTAGATGTTAGGCTACATTAAATTCTACAAGAAAAATTCTTGAGATATTTAAAAGGGAAAAAGTCAAAAATTCTTATGAAATGAGAATTCCACTAGCAACCTAGGGAAGAAAAATACTGCAAATGCAATGCAAAGGTCTTACGGTTGACTGTGTTTTCACCTATTTTAACAACCACAAACTGTAAAATTGTTGGTGAACCAACCTATCACATAAACTGTAAAAATTGTTGGTGAACCAAACTATCATGCTAAGCTCATACTTCCTCAAACTAATATTTAGACCAAAAAGCATCTGTGAGTTAGGACTTACAGTGACACTGGTTTCTTATTAAGATTCTTTATCCAGTACAAATGAAAAATTCATTCTTGGTCTTGCCATATGAGCAGTTTCCATGATTTTGTTCTTACTTCTAGCATGGTTGGATTATGGTGATAAACAAGCAGCTATTAGAGAGAAACTGACAACATGATATGTGCAAAATCTCGGCTGATAAGATTCCTTGATCTAAATTTATAGATCCAATATCCATTTCCAGGGCAGTCAAAGTTTAATGGCAGGGCAAACATGGACATAATGACAAGGCTTCAACAGTTGGATATTTTGAGTGTCGAGGCGTTACATTTCAGAGAAAAAGAGAAGATAAATGTTGTCATTTTAGCATACAGAGAATATGAAGCAATATGATTCCAAGTCTTTTTCAAAGACTCATGCAAATCCAATGCATGAGCGGTTTCTCCAGCTCTGCATTTACTGGTTATTCACTCAACTGTTAAGCAAAAAATATGTTGAGCTATGAGCTAGCATATATGGTTAGTCCAGTAAAGGATACAATATGATGGAAAACACATTCCCTATTCTATAGTTGCTCCCAACTAATAATCTAAAATAATAAAAGCATAATATGCAAATTGACTAAATGGCTGAACAGCAGAATGACTATCTGGACAACCACACTATGACACACACTGGCGCCAGGCCAGCCAACACAGGTGTGATGCGATTGGTTGGGGGCCAGGCCATCACCCCATGATCACTCCGCAAAGCGAAGCCCAAGCCACTGGCCAGCAGGATGATCATTTGGTGGGTTCCATGATCACCCCAAAGTGGGAGGCCCAGGCTACTTGGCTGGCAGTGCTGCAGCAGGTAGCCTGGGTCTCCCTCTGTAGGGGTGATCCATTGTGGAGCCCCAGCCAGGTTGGCAGGCCCTACTTCTTTAGGGCAATTGATCGCAGGGCTCCTAGACTGTGAGAGGGTGCAGGCTGGACTGAGGGGACCACCCCCACACTCCCCTTTGAGTGCACAAATTTTGTGCACTGGGCCTCTAGTGTTGTAATAATGTAGTAAGTACATTGATACATATTTGGAGTGCTGACCACTAGAAAAGAAACCATCTACATTTGCTTGGAGGAGTTGAGAATGGCCTCGAAGTAGTGACATTTTAAATGGGATTTGCAGGATGAGTTTACCAAAGGGCACCTCTTGTACACTCTAGAAATACTGTGATCTTCTAAACCTGTCATGGAATGGAATCAGCATCATACAAAGCTAAAACATATGCATTCTAGGCAATATAGATCTACTGAAAAATCTTGGGCTAGAAAGTGGTGGCAGTATGAGTCATTGGAGAAGGAAGACAACTAAAGATACATATTTGAAATGGCCCAGAGAAGAGAAGGTAAACAACTCAGCTGTTTCTCATTGGGGTCACTCTTGCGCTCTCTTCATGTCATTCGGTGAACAGAACTCCTGTTCTGTGTGGCAAGAATGTATCTAAGAGGCACAGAGACCCTGGGATATCAGAGCAGGACCACATTACTGATCTTTGTAAGGAGGCCTAAATTTGGGATAAAAGAGAATATTTAGAGATCTAACAATCAAGTGTTGGCTCACAAAATTACTACTTTGAGCAAAGAGAATGAGGCCACTTTCAAGCAAATTTGTGAAATGAGGAAATGACACTGTAATATTGGGTGTTGACATGTAAACATACTCTGGCTCAATTCCCAGGGAATGTGCTTATTTTTCTACAGAGGGATTATAAGCTCAAAAAATAGGCAACCTGAAAGAACTGTGCCAATTTTTATTGTGCATATATGGAGAGGAAGAGATGTGTGGCAATTTGTGTATACACGTGTATATTTTTAAACTTGGTACATTGTTTAATTCACTTGAAATTAAATAAAGGACCATCATAAATGTAAGTAGTGATGATCTGTTTTCTAATTAAAGAATAAGTAAAAGCAAGTATTATGTACCACCTGATGATACAAGATCAGCATCAGTTGCATTAACAGAATTACTCAATGAAACTTAATATAATCTTACAGAAATTAGTAAATGTTGGAGAAAAGTCTATGTGTATACATACACCCACACACATGAGAGAGAGAGAGAGAGAGAGAGAGAGAGAGAGAGAGAGAGAGAGAATGAATTTATTCAGGCCCAAAACACCTAAGGAATGAAATGAGAAATGGACCTGAATTTCACTTCAGCTGTCTTAGCCCTGATGGCAGTGGCAGAATCTAAAGATGTGGCTAGGGATGACAATAGCAGCTAAGGAGTGACTAAGTGACAGGCAGAAATGATAAAATTCATAAGGCACGACACCAGCAGGGCCTTTGTCAGCAAGCCAAGCCACACAACAAACTTCCAAGGTAGATTGTGAGCCATTGGCATCCCCAAGCTGAGCAAGCACATAGAGTCAGGGAAGGAGAAGGTAGAAATCCAGAAATAACAATGCAATAATTGGTGAGGATGACTCAGAGAAAATTGTTATTATCCTTCATACTCATGAGTATTTGCTAAAACTGCTGGCAGGATTCAGAGAAAAAAGGGTTACACGTGCGTTCACAAGGACCTGAATCTGCTATACGCCAGCTGTACCAACACAGAGCCAGTGAAATGGACCATGGTATGGAAAATATAGTGTGTGATTTACTTCTGTCAACTTGTAAAGCTGGGACAGATTTCTGCAGCTGCACTAGACAAGCAGAGATCCATGGAGCTCATTAAGATGTCAATGACCAATCATGTGCACCATGTTTCTTTGGGTTCACAACTCGACCCACGATGCTGAAGGCCAGAACCTCCTGGAAATCAAACTTTTTGTATTTTTTATAAATTTGATGATTGAACAGATGTAAGGCTACTTTCCATTTTTATTTCATTTACTGTGAATATTCACACATTTTGCTGCTGAAATGTAATGATTGGGTGCCGCCCCAAATATGGCTGGAAGTATTGCATAATGTATGACGCATGTACCCAATTACCCCTCTGAACTTTCTGACTTCTGAAGCCTATCTGGCCTTGGGGGCTTCAGATAAGGGATTGCGCACGTATAATCTACCTTTTCTCCCATAGAAACAATCTTATTTTAGATTTAGAAACATTTTCACAGTAATTATTTGTATTGACCCTTTCCAAAAATACAGATGTGAGTCTACTCTTAAATTTGCTTATAACTGCATATTTCCATGCCTTTCAAAAAAAAAAGAGTAATAATTATAGCTAACACCAAGTTCTTACTAAGTGCTTAAACACTTTGTTCGCTAGCAATACGTAGCTACGTCTAGACCCTGGCACCTCAGCAAATACCAGTGACATATGCTTGCATTCCTCTTGGTTCCGAATAACCATTGTCAATGAATCTTCTTTAGACTCTGCCTTAGTGTTGCTCAGTAATTCCAGCAGCTTCCATAGAGGGCAAATTTGGCTCTGTGGGATTCCTGAGCCCCTCATAGCCCCTTGTTCTTTCTATTTACAGCATTGATCACATTTGTCAGGCTTCAAACTCACACCTTGTCACTTCTGTCACATTCTATTGGTTAAAGCAAATCACAGGGCCAGTCCTGTCTAGGGCTGGGAGAAATAGAGCCGGTCTCTGGATGAAAGGAACAGCTTGTGCATACTAGGATGGATGGCACTTGTGGCCATGAAACAATTTACCACATTCTACCATCTGGCCACACATTGCTCACAATCCTCCCACATGTAAAATATGCTTACTCCTGCCCCAGGACCTGCAAAAGCCTCACCCCACGTATGGCACCAGGCTTGAAATTCACCAGTTTGTGATTCCCTTCTGGTCTATACACAAATGAGATTTCTCTGCGGAGCCCTTCAGTTCTCCAGAGGTCTGTAAACTGGAACTATAAGGTATCTGCCCTCTCCCCACCCAAATATCTAAGACACAAAGGTGAGACAAAGGAAAGATAAGCACACTGAATATGCCTTTTTAAAAAGACAAAGAACTGGAAGTACATAGCAGTCACTGGTCTGTAGCAATTGTGAAATCAAAACAGGGCATGTCCTGGGACAAGGAATGTTGCCTGATTAAGGGCCTATTTCTTATCCTCTGAAGTGGTTCTCTAACCCATTTTGTTCCTACACTCTGGACTGATCAGCTCTCTTATTTTTTTAATATATTTTTATTGATTTCAGAGAGAGGAAAGGATAGGAAGAGGGAGATAGAAACATCAATGACAAGAGATGTTGGCTGCCTCCTGCACGCCCCCGACTGGGGATCCAGCCCACAACCATGGTATGTGCCCTGACTGACCAGGTTTTGAACCATGACCTCCTGGTTCATAAGTCAATACTCAAACACTAAGCCATGCTGGTAGGGCTGTTGAGCTCTGTTAGAAGTCCTTCTTTCTATAAGAACAAGCTCATGTTTGCTAGCTCTCTCAGTCAGCTTTGTGCTTGTAGGAAGCTGATGGTCTTAAATGGTCTCTGTCCCTTTTCATCCACCTAAAGATAGCCTTTTTAGCATTCCTTATGGGATTTCTCAGATTAAAGTCTACTCTGATGGCCCTAACCTGTTTGGCTCAGTGGATAGAGTGTCAGTCTGTGGACTGAAGGGTCCCATGTTTGATTCCAGTCAAGGGCATGTACTTTGGTTGTGGGCACATTCTCAGCAGGAGGCAGCTGGTCGATGTTTCTCTCTCATCAATGTTTCTAACTCTATCCCTCTCCCTTCCTCTCTGTAAAAAATCAATAATATATATATATTTTTTAATGTCTACTCTAATGAATAATAGTGAGGCTCACTATTCTTATCAAGACAGGCCTTTCTCAAATTTTCCTTATGCGTCAAAGTTGGGTGATATGTCTGGATTCACGGAAGATGTTCTGTTCAAGTGAGACAACAACTAGACACCACTTTAAATCATTCTGAGGTTTTATGGCCACACCCATGAGGCCCCATTTGACTGAATGTAATTTTTTACTCACATTTTCATTTTTTTATATAATCTTTTCCAATCTACCACATCCTGGGTCTTCTATATTTTCTCTGAGCTCTATTTGCAAACTGAATAGTTCTTTCTCTAGTTAATCTCTGTCTTCCTGCATTTCATTATACACAGCTATAAAAAGCCAAGTCATAGTTGTAACATTCTGCCAGGGAATCCCCTAGCAGGATCCACGAGTTCATTAGGGAAAATTCATATCTTCCAACCATAGCAGAGAACATTTTGCCATTTGTTTGGCCAATATATAACAAGGGTGGTCCTTTTTCCACCCTCAATAGCAATTTCCTTATTCATCGCCCAGCATCTACGAATCATCTCCACCTCCTTTCTAGTCACCAATCTCCCCCATTACCAAAGTCAATGCCCTATGCTTCTTTATTTTTGTTATAACAGCATCCCACCTCTACGCAGTGATTTCTGTGTTAGTTAATCATTTCTGTGCAACAAACCACCCCAAAATCTAATGGCTTAAAGAATAATGGTTTCTTACCTCCTATATATGTCTGCAGGTTGGTTAGGATGTTCCACTGCTGGTTTCGTGTGCTTATTCATGCTGGAGAGTCGTCTGAAATGGAAGGTTCAAATGGCCTCACTTGCATGTCTCATGATGGGTATTGACTGTGGCTGGGAAGTCTTCATTCTCTTGTGTATAGCCTTTCCTCCTCTAGTCAGTCAGACTGGCTTACTTATATTATTATCTCAGCACATCATTCCAGGAGGGCAAGAGCAGAATCTTCAAGGTACCTCCAGGGCCAGTCTCTGGGATTTGTACTTGAATATGTCTCTTCTGCTACAACCTGCTGGTCCAAGGCAGTCACAAGTCCGGTCCAGTCTAGGAGGTGGAGAAACAGCTCTAACCCTGGATGGGAAGAAAGGCAAAAATCACTATGCAAAGGAATATGCATACTGGGTTGGGATTTTTGGTCATTAAGCAATCTACCAGACTAAGAATCTATTGAAAGAGTGAATGTTTCATTTTTATTTAGAGTATGAAGATGGCCTTAGTCCCTGATCTGCATTTTTGTCTCTGATATCAGACTCATTATGTGAGATTTCCCAAATGATTGGTCATTCTCTGATCTCCCTACTTCCTTAATCTTTTCCACAATGGCGTCTTGAATATCCCATGTCTATTGTTCTCTACCTCATATTCTAGAACAATTTGGAGGAACAGGTAGATCTGGTTTTGAAACTTGGCTTTACCATTTACTCACTATGTGACCTTGAGCAGGTTATTTACATTATTTAAAATGTCTGCCTCATCAGATTTGTAGGATTAAATGGCAGAGTGTATAAAGGTTCTTAGCACATGGTAGTAAATTAAAGAATATCAGTTTTCACCCGGCCAGATGGCTCAGTGGTTGAGTGTCGACCTATGAACCAGGAAGTCATGGTTCATGCCCAGGTTGTGGGCTCAATCCCCAGTCTTAGCATGCAGGAGGCAGCCAATCAGAAACATCATCATTAATATTATTGCCCTCTCCCTTTCCTTTCTTCTCTGAAATCAATAAAATATATATTTTTAAATTATCATTTTCTTCTTTTGTGTCAACAAATAGTAAAGGACATCAGCCTGGCTTGTGGCTGAGCAGAGCTCCCCCTGTAGGAGCACACTGACCAACAGGGGGCAGCTCCTGCACTGAGCATCTTCCCCCTGGTGGTCAGTGTGTGTCATAGTGACCAGTCATTCCCAGTGGTTCTGCTGTTAGGGTCAATTTGCATATTACCCTTTTATTATATAATACAAGATTAAGACTACAAATTTATCATCAATGGCTAGTTGTTAATAATTTTTAAACCAGAATGTTACAAAAATAAGAGGTTGAGAAATTAAATTATCAGCTATATGTGAATTCTATATTAAACTATATTCTTCTAAATTATTCTTCATTTTACATATAATTTCAGAGGTTGTGAAGACGTACCAGTATATTAATATAATCCTCATCAATGATGGATTATTCAATTAATCCTAGAGGTATGTTTAGGAAAACCCAAAACTTTGTCAGACTTTCCTACATTTATATATTTTTAAATCTTGTCTTCTTTTTATTTGTAAATACATGACATAGAATGAACTATTGTCTTCTTAGTACTTTGTATCTTTGATTCAGCCTTTCCTTCGCATATCATATAAAATCTGAGGCTTTGAATAGCATTATTAAAAGTGAAATGGAAACCAAATAAGAAACATATTTCATAATGAAAATAAATGATAAATCTTGGTTGTTGGTGGGTTATAAAGATTGATGGCATGAGAAAATCAAAGATCTCACTATTAAACAAATATTTCACTTCACCCAAATCATCAATGGTATGTCAAATTAAGTGAACTATCATTCACATATATTCTATCTTATATTATATATTGAGTTTTCTCTTCTAAGAATGTTTTATATTTTCAACAATAAATCTTATTTTAAACTAGAGGCCCAGTACACAAAAATTTGTGCAGTCAGGGGGGGGGTAAACTCAGCCCAGCCTGTGCCCTCTCACAGTCTGGTACCCCTCAGAGGATGTCCACCTGCTCCCCGGGGGGGGATCAGACCTAAGTTGGCAGTCAGACATCCCTCTGGCAGCTTGAGAGCCCTTGGGGGATGTCCACTTGCCAGGCAGGAGCAGGCCTAAGCTGCAGTCAGACATCCTTAGCACTGCTGAAAAGATGGGAAAGGATCCCACCACCACTGCTGTACTGGCAGCCATCAGCCTAGCTTGTGGCGGAGCAGAGCTCCCCCTGTGGGAGCACACTGTCCACCAGGGGGCAGCTCCTGCACTGAGCATCTGCCCCCTGATGGTCAGTGTGTGTCATAGTGACCAGTCATTCCCAGTGGTTCTGCTGTTAGGGTCAATTTGCATATTACCCTTTTATTATATAGGATAGAGACCTGGTGCATGGGTGTGGGCTGGGTGGTTTGCCCTGGAGGGTGGCCTGGATCAGGGTGGGACTCCCGCTGGGGTGCCTGGCCAGCCTGGGTGAGGGCTGAGGGCTGTTTTCAGACTGGCCACACCCCCTTCAGGGTAGGGTTCCCTGGCCAGCCTGTGTGAGTGGCTGATGGCTATTTGCAGGCTGGCCACAGCCCTTTCAGTGTGGGGGTCCCCACTGGGCTGCCTGGCCAGCCTGGGTGAGGGGCTGAGGGGCTGATAGCTGTTTGCAAGATGGCCAAGCCCCCCAGTGGGACCCTCACCCCATGGGGGTGTGGCAAACCTGGGGGAGGGCTGTTTGTAGGCTGGCCACAGTTCCTTCAGGGTGGGGGTCCCTGCTGGGGTGCCTGGCCAGCTTGGGTGAGGGGCTGATGGCTGTATGTAGGTTGGCCACAGCCCCTTCAGGGTGAGGGTCCCCACTGGGATGCCTGGCCAGCCTGGGTGAGGGGCTGATGGCTGTTTGTAGGCTGGCCAACCACCCCAGCAGGAACCCTTACCTCATGAGGGGGCCTGGCCAGCCTGGGTGAGTGGCTGATGGCTTTTTGCAGGCTGGCCAGGGCCCCCAGCAACCCAACAAGGCTGGCTGGAAGCAGGTATCTGGGATTTATTTATCCTTTATACTTGAAATTTTGTTGCCTTAGGTGGAAGCCACAGCTGGCCAGGGCAGGCAGGAAGCTTGGCTTCCTCCATTGCTGGGGCAACCAAGCCTCCTGCTTGCTCCAGTTTTGTGGCTGCTGGCCACCATCTCAGTTGGATTAATTTGCATATAGTCACTCTGATTGGCTGGTGGGCATGGCTTGGGGTGTACCGGAGTGACACCAATTTGCATGTTTCTCTTTTATTAGTGTAGATATCATATCCTATTTTATCATTGAGTCTTTGAAGAAAATACCTAATAATAACAACAATAATAACCATAATAATATTACTGTGAATGATGCACTTGTCTCAATGCTGCACCTCACTACTGACATCCATTATACTCTGTCCCCAACTTCCATGAGGTCAAAATATACTGAGTAGTGAGGGACAGAGATTGAGTTCTACAATATCAGGATTAGGAAGTACCTGCTGGAAGGAGACAATGATATTGGAATCAAGGACCAATGAAGCCAAGAACCTGGGTGAAGACCAAGACTGGGGTGAACACATATAAACCCTGGGTCCTGTGGGCTGCAGGTAGGTATAACATGGGGATTACTAAAAAGTTTAGAGACAAGTGGAAGCATGATCAAAGCAAAAGTAGGTGTAAGGCAAAGTCATCCAGGTTATTTTAGGTTAAGATACATAGGTCCATTTTATAGTAAACTAGGGGCCCGGTGCACAAAAATTTGTGCACTCGGGGTGGAGGGAGCCCCTCAGCCCGGCCTGTGCCCTCTCACAGTCTGGGACCCCTCAGTGGATGTCCTATGATGGCCCCAGTCTGCCAGGCGCCTTTTGTGTGTGTGTGTGTGTGTGTGTGTGTCACCACTGGGGACCTGCCCCCAGCCGCATCTGAGGCTCGGAGCAGTCCTCCTGTGTGTGTCTACCTGCTGGGGGCCTGCCCCAGGCACACCGTGGAGGCTTGGAGCA
>PVJC01011719.1:0-41033 GCA_004026665.1 Murina feae
GGTCACATTTGCATGTTTCTCTTTTATTATAGAAGATTATTCTCTTAAAATAATGACAAATAATTACAGTTAATGTATTTGACTTCTTTGTACCATGCACTAAACCAAGCACATTACCTGCATCGTTCATAACCAGACTTCTGAGGCACTACCACAATTTCCATTGCCCAGGTGAGGAACCTAGGGTTTGGAGAGAGGACTAGGAATTTGCCTTTGGTTATGCAGAAGGCAGTAGGTTCAAGATTGGGATCTCAAAACTCTGATTCAAGAGCTCAATTTTAGCAGTAGCATTTAAAAAATCAGGTTACAGACTAGTCAATAGGATGGAATGTAACATGAACGATAACTTAGCCCAGGCAGTGGTTATAGCATCATCACAATAATGCCAAGGTTGCTAGTCCAATCCCTGGTCAGGGTACACAAAAGAAGCAAACAATGAGCCCTAGCCAGTTTGGCTCAGTGGATAGAGCGTTGGCCTGCGGACTGAAGGGTCCTTAGCTCTATTCTGGTGAAGGGCACATGCCTGAGTTGTGGGCTCGATCCCCAGGCGGTCGTGCAGGAGGCAGCTGATCAATGATTCTCGCTCATCATTGATGTTTCTATCTCTCTCTTTCTCCCTTCTTTCTGAAATCAATAAAAATATATTTTAAAAAGAAGCCAACAATGAATGCATAAATAAGTGAAAAAAATCAATGTTTCTCTCTTTCTCACTTCCTCGCTCTCTTGCTCTAAAAAAAAACAATCAGCAAACAACTATAAAGGAAAAATAACTCATTTTCTTCTGACTTTCTATATTTTCCACATCTCTCCATGAACATGTGTTGCTTTTTAATCAGAAAAATAAGTCGCTATTTTTAAAGAGAACAATCTGTACTTTATGTCCTCATATCTGTAAAATAAAACATATAATTATAGCCCTGGCTGGTGTTGCTCAGCCGTTAGAATGTCAGCCTGCGCACTGAAAGGTCATGGGTTCAATTTCCGGTCAAGGGCACATACAAGGTTGCAGGTTAAGTCCCTGGCCTGGTTGGGGTGCGTTCTGGAGGCAACCAATCTATGTGTCTCTTTCACATTCTCACTTCAATGTCTCTCTCTCTCTTTCTGTCACTCTCTGCCTCTCTCTCTCTCTTCCTCTCTCCTTCCCTTCTACCTTCTCTAAAAGCCAATGGAAAAAATGCCCTTGGGTGAGGATTAACAAAAAATTTTTTAATTAAAAAGATATAGTTTATATAAATGCACATACATAAATGCATATACATTTTACATAAACACAATAGCTATATCAACAGTTACTTATTCACAAGAGAAAAGACCAGAAGGCTCAATATCAAAAAGTTACATTTACTTCAGTGTAGTAGGGACCTAAACAAACGTAATTTTCTTCTATTTGCTGCTCAGTATTCTTGTATAATAAACACAAATTACTTTTTAAAATATGTTTTTATTGATTTTGAGAGAGAGAGAGAGAGAGAGAGAGAGAGAAGGAAAGCGACACCCATGAGAGTGAAATATCAATCAGCTGCCTCCTGCACACCCCCACTGGGGACCTGGGGGGTCAAGCCAGAAACCCCACATGTGCCCTGGCCAGAATCAAACTGGTGACTCCTGGTGCAAGGGACAATGCTCAACCAACTGAGCTACATCATCCAGGGCACAAATTACTTTTGTAATCAGAAAAGAAATATTTTAAAAATCCAAGGCTTTCTGACTCCAACATCAGGATTCTCTTATGGCAAACTGTGGATGCCTTTTTTAAAGCCCCCTTTTATTCCAGCCTTTTTTAATAAGCCTGTCTTGTTTTTCTGTCACATGTGACTAAGACCTTACCCCATTCCATATCTCCATATCATCCAAGAAGGAACCAAACCTTCCAATGCAGAGCCTCCTGAAAAACTGCCAGATGAGATCTCTGATTCAGATTTTGCCTGCAATCTTGTTCTAAATATAGACTAGAAACACACTCTGCCTTTCACTAGATAATGGTTGTGTTCTAGCTAATTATGGTTTGCCCCTCTCTGGATTTTTTACTATAAGTCACATGAATTAATGTTCCCTATTGGCTTTTTAAAGGATTATAGAATCACACAGACATATGCTCAAATTCTGGCTATTTGCATTTCTTACCAACACGATTGACCTTGGGCAAAATACTTAACTCCTCCAGGCTTTCCATCTCTCCAAAATTAGAGAGCCCCAGCTGGTTTGGCTAAGTGGATAGATCTTTGACCTGCAGACTGAAGGGTCCCGGGTTTGATTCCAGGTCAGGCACATGCCCGAGTTGCAGGCTAGATATCCAGTAGGAGGTGTGCAGGAGGCAGCCGATCGGTGATTCTCTGTCATCATTGATGTTTCTCTCTCTCCCTCTCCCTCCCTCTCCGAAATCAATATAACTATATTATAAAAAATACAATAAAATTAGAGAAAGTAATGAATGCCTATCAAGATTTTTATGAGGAACCAACAAGAAAATATATGTAAAATTTCCTAAAGTGCCTGCCATAGCCACTCTGAGTCATAATTTCCTTCTTTCTCAAAGAATCATAGCTCGATTCTGTTAGTTACTAACAGTGGGCTAATCAGCCTTTTCCAACCTATTCCCTCATCTGTCAATGAGGGTAATACTTTCCTTTCATCTTTGTGCTAAAGCAGTGAACACAAAAATGAGCTGCCCAGATGCCTCTTCAAGGAAGCCCCAGCTATCAGCTCCTGAGGGTGGGCTTCAGGGCAGGTCCTCACCCAAAGGCTATTGCAGCAGGAACCTGAGGGCCCACCCATCTTAGCCCACTGCATCATAGCTCTATCGGGACTGGCCTAGGCTTTGTCACATCTGCATCAAGCTCAACTTCTTCCTCTGCCCAATTCATCTTCCCTGCTCCCTTCCCCAGCGAACGATGCCTTATAAGTCTCCTGCACTCCAACCCCCACCTCAGCAACTGCTTATAGAGAACCCTATTTGTGACAGTATCAGGAGGAGTCTGAGAAACAGGTGTCAGATGAGGGTTTGGAGCTAGATCGCTCACCAATGAAGACATCACTAATGGTAGGGAAAGTACACTCAGCACAAGGTGGTGATGGTCTAGTTGTTAAAACATCCACCTGTGATGAACTGGGATGTTGTGTGCTGGTGGAAGGGAAGCATAAATTGATGTGATATATCAGGTGTTTGAGAAGTATCAGGAAGAAGTAGCTATGAAGACAATGGGACTGGGTAAAGTATTAGTTTCTTAGGGCTGCTGTAACAAAGTTCCAAAAAATTGGCAGCTCAAAACAATAGAAATATATTCTTTCACAGTTTTGAAGGTCAGAAGTCCAAAATCAAAGTGTCAACAGGGTTGGTTCCTTCTGGAGGCTCTGAGAGAGAGTCTGCTCCATGCCTCTCTCTTCATGGCTACCACTCCTCAATAAGAAAAACAGTATCCCCATGTAAGATCTACCACCAGCTCCTCTCCTGGCCAGCAGGCCTATAGCTATGCTAGGGGCAAAAATAGAATATTGGGGACTAGCTATTAGTTATAATAAATAAAATAATAAATATTAATCATTTCTGTTAACTGTGATTGTTTCATTCTGATTAAAGAAAGCACATCCTAAACTGGCTGGTAGTTGTATATCCCCTTGACCTGGGGTTAACCTTGACCCTGGAAGTTATCTGTGGGACCTGGGAGTTAACCTTGGAATGTAGTCCATCCCCATTCAAGAACTGCCTACTATCATGGAAAGATTAACAATCTTGTTGCCCAAACAATAAAGTATCACCCCAGTCCCGCCTCCAACCCCCCAGCCCACCTTGCCTACTTCCCCATGCCTGTGATTCCTGCTTCCCCATCTAATCTTTGTCCTACCCAATACAAGCAGCTGGCTTATGGGGGGCAGGAAAGCAGATTTTTGTGGATGACCTGCTACTCTCCCATACTGCTGGCAGTATTGGAATAAACGCTCATGTATGATTTAACCTGTCTCTGCTTAATCAGCTCATGTAGTGACAGGTAGCCCAGATCCATTGGTTGTCTGGTTTTAGCCTGGTAAGGAAGGAAGGACTATATACTCCCAAAGAGCTGTAAGACCAGCAAGCATCTATCTACAGGAGCCAGAGAGGTAGATAAAGAGCCAGGTTCTGAGAATGTTTGATTAAAGGAACTTAAGATCAAGAGCATAAGATTGGAATCTGGAGAGTTCATTAATTTTGAAGTATGCTCCCATGTTATAAGAATTAACACTCTAGCATAGGACTCCGGGTGACGCCAACTCTCCCTTAGGATGGTTCCTAAACACATGGGAAAAGCTATGGCCCATGCTAAGCAAAGTTTCCGTTGCCATGGCTGACCACGGAAGATGGTATAAAATTCTCAGGGAAGTGGATAGACTATGACAGACTGAAAGACCCACATGTTCCATAGGAAGGCCCAGAGGTGCACCAAGACTATAAAGAAAAGGTTGGTGAGAGGGACAGTAGCATCATTACAAATTCAGTGATGGATGGCTTTCCTCTGTAAGGCAGACTGGCAGTGGAAAAGATTGGGCTCATCACACTGGCCAGGTGGCTCTGTTGGTTGGAGCAACATCCCATACACCAAAGGTTGTGGGCTTGATTCCCAGTCAGGCACATACCTGGGTTGTGGTGTGCATGGGAGGCAACCAATTGATGTTTCTCTTTCACATCGATGTTTTTCTCTCTCTCCCCCCTTCCTCTCTAAAATCAATTTAAAAACATATCCTTGAGTGAGGATTTTTTTAAAAAGAACTAGGCTTATTGAGAGTAGTAGAGATGATAGGACCCCAAAATAGAGGCAAGGTGGTGGCACTTAATCACCAAACGCCAGTTCAATTATCATAGTGAACAACAGGGCTGGAGTGGCAGCCAAGGAGCCTGATCACAGAGCTGGTTAATAGTGCACAACATCCTAGGACAAAATAGATGGGCAGCTGGTACTTTCCAAGGAAACCAAGGAGGGATTATCTGAAGGTTTAGGACAGTAGGCTTAAGAAACAGCCAGATCCCTTATTCAGCTCCAGACCTGAGCCAGCTTTTGGACCCAGAATTCTCTGACTGAATAGGAAACCAGGTTCCCTGGAAGAAGGACACACAACATCATGGTCAGAACACACAATAATTATCCCCAAGTTCTTTCCTAAAGGGGCATGCAGCCATTTCTCTGGGGAAAGGTGAATACACATATATTTTGAGGCCTATTGAACAAGGAGTCTGAGCTGACATCATTGACTGGAGACCTGAAGTGTCATTCTCCCTCTGTTAGAGTGGGGCTTATGAGGACAAGGTAATAAACAGAATCCTGACTTCAGAAATGAGGAAAATTACTTGGTCTGCTTTAAGAAGTTCTTCATATTCCAGTTTCTGCTATCTCTCCAGACTCATCTCTCACCACTTACTCCACAGAAATGAGCTACTTGTATTTCCTCAATGCTTCATCTCCCATCCCCATTCTCTCTCTCTCAATCTCAGTCTCAAGCTGTCTCTGTCTCTCTGTCTTATCTCTCTTCCACTCTCTCTTTCTCTCTCCCACGACCCCCTTAATACTCTCCCTCTTGACTCTTCTCTGTCTTCATCTCTCCTGGTCTGTCTCTCTGTTCTTCATCTCTTTCTATGTCTCTCATCTCTCAATCTCATTCTCTCTCTCTCTCTCTCTCTCTCTCTCTCTCTCTCTCTCTCTCTCACACACATTCCCAGTCTTGAATGCTCTCCTCTTCCCCTGCCTTTCTCCTAGCTAACTTCTATTTGTGCTTCAAACCCATTTCAGGAATCAGCCCCTAAGGCTCAGGGAAGTCTTCTTTATTCCTTCTGTGCTTGCTCTAACCACAACACAAACTAGACTCTATATAATAATCAGAATTTCCCAAATTGATCCACAGATTCAGTGCAATCCCTATCAAAATCCAAGCTGGCTTCTTTGCAGAAGCTGAAAAGTTGATCCTAAAATTCATGTGGAAATTCAAGGGATCCAGCATAGACAAAGTTACAGTAATCAAGACAGTGTGGTACTGACGTAAGGATTCACATATAGATCAACAAAATAGAAATCACTGTCTGGAAATAAATCCTTATGTCTAGGGTCATTGATTTTTGACTAAGATGTCAATATAATTCAATGAAGAATGAATAGGGTTTTGTTTTTGTTTTTTCAACAAATGGTGTTGGGACAACTGGATAGCCACATGCAAAAGAATGAAGTTGGAATTCTACCTCATCATATACAAAAATTAACTCTTAGTAGAAAATCTTGGATAAAATATAAAATACTTTTCCATTAGGGAAATATAAATCAAAACCACAATTAGATACCACTTCATACCCATTAGGATGTTTATAATAAAAAATACAGGTAAGTATGGCAGCTTCTCAAAAAATTAAACATAGAATTACCATGTGATCCAGCAATTCCATTTCTAGGTATATACCCAAAATAATTGAAAGCAGGAACTCAAACAGATATTTGTACGCCCATGTTCATAGCAACATTATTCACTTGAGCCAAAAGGTGGAAGGAAACAATCCCATATGCATTGATGACAGGATAAATAAATAGAACGTGGTCTATACATTCAATGGACTATTATTCAGCCTTAAGAAAAAAAAAAGAATTCTGACACATGCTTCAACATGGGTGAAACTTGAGGACATGATGCTAAGTGGGAAAAAAGCCAATCACCAAAAGACAAATACTGATTCCACTCATGGAACATACTTACAGTGATCAATTTCATTGAGACAGAAAGTAGAATAGTGGTTTCCAGGGTCTGGAGTAAGGGAGTGTTATTATTATTATTATTTGTTGTTGTTGTTTATCTTCATCTGAGGATTTTTTTTTCATTGATTTTTAGAGAGAGTGGAAGAGAGAGGGAAAGAGAGAGAAATATCAATGTCAAAGAAACACATCAATTGGTTGCCTCCTACATGAGTCCCGACCAGGGGCCGGGAATGGAGCTTGCAACCGAGGTACATGCCCTTGACTGGAATTGAACCCCCAGCCCTTCCGTCTGGGAGCCAACGTTCTAACCACTGAGCAAAACCGGCTAGGGCAGGAGTGCTATTATTAATGGATTCAGAATTTTAGTTTGAGACAATGAAAAAGTTCTGGAGATGCTTGGTAGTGATGGTTGTTTAACAATGTGAATCTACTTAATGCCACTGAACTGTACACTTAAAAATGCTTTAAATGGTAAATTTTATTACATATATTTACCACATAATAAAAAATAATGTTTACATTTGCCTAAGCTTCTCATTTTATTTAAAAAAAAAAAAAAGATAGCATGAGAATCATTACAGGTCAAAACACTACTAAAGACACTAATACTAAATTTAGAGGCACAGAGAGGCCCATGTACCTCCCTGGACCTTGTGGCTTCATCTTAAAAGCAAAGTGGGTGGCTCTGACAGGTTAGCTCATTTGGTTAGAACATTGTCCCAATATGTCAAGGTTGTGGGTTTGATCCCTGTCCAGGACACATACAAGAATCGACCGATGAATACATAAATAAGTGGAACAACAAATTGATGTGGTTTTTTGTCCCTCTTTCTTCCTTCTTCTCTCTCTTTCTAAAATCAATAAAAAATTTTAAATATTAGAAAAAATAAAGCGGGTAGGACTAGTCCTACCCCAAGCTTAGCATCTCTGGAACCCTGCAGACTCTAAATGTAATAATAATAATAATGAAAAAATTCTGTGGTACTGACAACAACAAATAAATTTTTAAAAGAAATGGAAAAGAAAATATCCTGTGGTTACTTTCAATATTTCCCAATAAAATTATTCTTTTACCTTCCAGAAGCCTTCTCAGAGCAATAAAAACATCAGGCTTCTCTTTTTCCTGCAGACTGGAATTATAGGACTTCAGGGCAGATTCGCAGGTTGCTAATTATTATTTTTATAGAGGAGGGAGGGACAAGCTGCTTATGCAACAGCTGCTACTGGTGCAGGGGAGGCACTGTCACCACAGAGGCTACTTGGAAAGGTCCTTTGGGGCCCGAAAAGGAAACAGCAGTTTGAGCATGGGGCTACCACCTGTAGCAGGAGAACAAAAGGATTTCACACTTGGAAGGGTACACAGCATGTATCTGAGGTGGGGAAAAACATCATCACTGTTGAAGCAGTAGTATTGTGTCAGTAGGCCTGGAGTGGGGACCAGAAAATTTCCATCTTGATCCTAGGTAATGGCCAAGCTGCTGGTTTGAGGACCACACATTGATAACCATTGCCCTATTGTATTGATCAGGATAAGCTATGTTATGCTTCAGTGATAAATAAACCCCAGATCTCGGTGTCTTAACACTGTAAAAATTTATTTCTTGCTTACATCTCCATCTCTATATTGTACCTATGTCAACTTTACTGTAGAAGAGAAAGAAAGAGAATCCTGGGAAAGTTCATGAGAGGTTTCTAAGGGTGATGCCTGGAAGAGGTTTACATCACTCTTCCTGCCTCCCATTGGCCAGATCTCAATCACAGGACCTCAACCGAACTGGGAAATGTGTCTTCCAGGGTGTCCAGAAAGAAGGAAACATACACATTACCTCTGCCACCAACCCACTACTGATTCCCAGTGTCCGTCCCTTCCTCCTTTCTAGCAATTTCTTAATAATATATTTACTTTTTAAATTAAAATATTTGACATATAATTAAGTTGTGTAAATTTAAGGTGTACAACAAGTTGGTTTGATATATTTATATAATACTAGAGGCCCGGTGCATGGATTTGTGCACCAGTGGGGTCCCTCGGCCTGACCTGCAGGGATCAGGCCGAAACCACCTCTCCAGCATCCCCCAAGGGGTCCTGGATAGCAAGAGGGTGCAGACCAGGCCAAGGGACCCCAATGGTGTCCCTATGCCATCTAGGTTTGTGTAAGTATGCTCTGTGATGTTTTCACAATGACAAAATCACCGAGCAACATATTTCTCAGAACAAATCCCCACTGGGAAGTGAAGTGTGACTGAGTACCACGTCTTCTTTATCCATTCACCCACTGACAGGCACTCAGGTGGTTTCCATATCTTGGCTATGTGAAATGCTGCAATAAGCATGGGAGTGCATATATATTTTCGATATCCTGTTTTCACTTCCTTTGGGTTTATACACAGAAGTGGAGTTACTGGCTGCTTCCTCATAGATTTGTTTCTGTCCAAGAGATTTACACTTCCCCCAGCAGTGGGGGAACTAATACCACCATCAGCTCTAGGAGACCATTAAACCGAGACAATCTGTCTTTCCAGAGATTGGTTCAGATACCCCGGCTCAAGTCAATCATGCATGCTATTCTCTTGTCAACTGTTATTTTTCCAAGGGTGGACATGCGACCCAATCTGGCTGAAGGAAATAAGGAGGGTGGAGAGTTTTTATATATCCTACTGGACATGGAATGAAGAAGCATGCTGCTTCAGTTGACACTGGCAACCTAATGAAGAATAGAAAAATGGAGTCAGAGACCTCTTCTACATCTAAAGTGTTTTTTACCTCTGAATTTATTTTAGGCAGAAAGTAGCCAAATGGATTCACCTTTCAAAGCATAAGGTTGAGAACAGAAATACTTTATTTGCTATCCTATGAATTTCTCATACTTCAAGAGTTCTACAGATGAAGAAATGGGGTTATACTTAATAAATGCAATTTGTGAAATAGAGATAATTTCAAAAGGTAGAATTCACAGGACATGATCTACAGTAGATTGTAAACTTTAAGCAGGCACAAAGTAGCCACTATATGAAAATAATCTGGTGCCCATCAACAGATGATTTTACTCATAATGTAAAATATAAAACAAAAAAATAAATGAACAAACTCATAGATGCAGAAAATAGATTGGTGGTTACCAGAAGGGAATGGGGATTAAAGAGAAGGGAGATTGGGGGGAGGGGGCAGAGTTCAAATATATGACGATGGATGGAAACTAGACTTTTGGAGGTGAGCACACTATAGTGTTTACAGATGTAGAATTATGATGTTGTACACCTGATAATAACTTATATAATGTTTTTTGCTTTGTTTTGTTTTTAATATATTTTTATTGATTTCAGAGAGGAAGGGAGATGGAGAGATGATGAGAGAGAATCATTGATCAGCTGCCTCCTGCATGCCCCACACTGAGGATCAAATCTGGCATCTTGACTGGAATCGAACCCAGGACCCTTTAGTTCACAAGCTGATACTCTATCCACTGAGCCAAACCAGTTAGGGCTATATAATGTTATTAACCAATGGTACTTCAATTTAGAAGTCATAATTTTCTAAAACTAGAAACATTCCAATCCAAATTCCATCAGCAGCGGTGCATGGATAAATTGTGGTATATACAAACACCAGAATACTACTTAGCAATAAAAAGGACAAGATATTTACACACACAACCTGGATGAGTCTCAAAGCATTAATGCTAAGTGAAAGAAGCCAGAAACAAAAGCCTACATTCTATGATTCCATTATGTAGCATTATATAACATTATATAACACTAGAGGCCCAGTGCACAAAAATTTGTGCACTCGGGGGGGGGGGGGGAATCCCCTCAACCCGACCTGTGCCCTCTCACTGTGTGGGACCCCTCAGGGGATGTCCACCTGCTGGCTTAGGCCCACTCCCCAGGGCATCGGGCCTAAGCTGGCAGTCAGACATCCCTCTGGCAGCCTAGAAGTCCTCAGGGGATGTCCACTTGACAATGGGGAGCAGGCCTAAGCTGCAGTCGGACATCCTTAGTGCTGCTGAGGAGGCTGGAAGTCTCCCACCGCCACCACTATGCTGGCAGCCATCAGCCTGGCTTGTGGCTGAGCGGAGCTCCCCCTGTGGGAGTGCACTGATCACCAGGGGGCAGCTCCTGCATTGAGCATCTGCCCTCTGGTGGCCAGTGTGTGTCATAGTGACCAGTCATTCCCAGTTGTTCTGCTGTTAGGGTTAATTTGCATATTACCCTTTTTTAGTATATAGGATAGAGGCCTGGTGCGTGGGTGGGACTGGCTGGTTTGTCTTGAAGAGTGTCCTGGATCAGGGTGGGTGTTCTGCTGGGGTGCCTAACCAGCCTGGGTGAAGGGTTGAGGGTGGTCTTCAGGCTGGCCACACCCGAGGGCTGGAAGCAGGTATCTGGGATTTATTTATCTTCTATAATTGAAACTTTGTAGCCTTGAGTGGAGCTGAGGGCTGTCCAGGGCAGGCAGGAAGCTTGGCTTCTTCCATCGCCAGAGGCAACCCAAGCCTCCTGCTCACTCTAGCTCTGTAGCTGCTGCCATCTTAGTTGGGTTAATTTGCATATTTGCTCCTGATTGGCTGGTGGGCATGGCTTGTGGGCATGGCTTAAGTGTAGCAGAGGGATGGTTAATTTGCATGCTTCTCTCTCTTTTTTTTTGAATTTTGTTTTATTGCTTAAAGTATTACGACGAGTGTTAGATAGGTCTCCATTTTTTTCCCTTGACCTTCCCCCCTCCTCCCCTACCCCCCAGTTTCTTGTGTCCATTGATTATGCTCATATGCATGCAAGTCTTTCAGTTGATCTCTTAACTCCCCCACAACCTTCCCCAGCCTTCCAGCTGTAGGTTGACAGTCTGTAGTACTAGAGGCCCAATGCAAGAAATTCATGCAAGAGTAGGCCTTCCTTCCCCAGCTGCTAGCACAGGCTTCGCTCTGGCACCCAGGACCCAGGCTTCCCTCGAAACTCTGGCTTCATCCAGAAGGTTGTTCGGTCTAATTACCATATTATGCTTTTATTATTATAGATTCTCAAAAAGGTAAAACTATAGAGACAGAAAGCATATTAGCAGCTTTCAGGAGCTAGGGGTACAAATAGGAAATTAACTAGAAAGAGGTATGACAGAAGTTTTTGGAGTGATGGAAATATTCTGTATGTTGATTACAGTGGGAAACTTCTTCTCTGATAAGAGGAGTTATAGTCCCAAAGGTCTGAAGCAAGTCTGTTTATTTTTCTCTTTCTTGATCCCAGATGTGGGTATTCTCATTGGAAGTGAGCAACAGAGCAACATAAATAAATCCCCAGCTTTCTGGCCAAGGACCAGGAAATAACTAAAGTGTTAAAATATAAAGAAATGGACATATTATGTCATGGATCAGAAGACCCAACATAGTACAAAAGTAAATTCTTCCCAAATTGATCTATAGATTTTACATAATTCTAGTAAAAATCTCAGGAGGACTTTTGCAATTATAGACAAGCTGATTCTAAAATACAGAGAAAGGCAAAGGAACTGGACTACAAAACAATTTTGAAAAAGAATAAAATTGAAGGAATCACACTACCCAATTGTAAGACATTATAAGTATCCATTAACCAAGACAACATGGTACAGAAGGAACAGACATATAGAGCAATGGAACAGAGAGTTCAGAAATACATCTAACTAAAGTATAACCAATTGATTTTTCATAAATGTGCAAAGACAATTCAACGGGGAAATGACAATCTTTTTCAACAATTGGTCCTGGGAAAATTATACATGTGTGTATGAAAAAATGTACCTTGACTTAAACTGCATAACATAAAAATTAAGTCAAAATGGATCGTAGACCTAACTGTAAAACTTAAAATTATAAATCTTTAAGAAGTATGGGAGAAAAATCTTTGTGCTTTAGGGTAAGGCAAAGAGTTATGAGACATTACACCAAAATCCTCTGTTGATAAATTGGACTTCGTGAAAAATAAAGCCTTTGTTTTGTGACAGGAATTTTCAAGAGTATGAAAAGATTAGCTAAAGAGTAGGAGAAAGTATTTGTAAATCACATATCTGATAACAAAACTTGTATCCATAATTTATAAAGAACTCAAAACTCAATAGCAAGAAAACAATTCAACAACAAAAATGAGCAACAGATTTGAATAGACACTTCAACGAAGTGGATATATTACTAATGAATAAGCACACAAAAAGATGTTTTGGGGTGAAGGGACTATTGTGATTATAATAGCATGTACATGAATCTGTGTTAAAATTCACAGAACTACGCATCAATAAAAAGTCAACGAATTATGATAATTAAAAAAATAAAATTAAAAGAAAGGTAACATCATAATAAGAGTGCTGTTCTCAGGGGGCTTTGGTGTTTTATCCCTGGGAGTACTAACAAAGAGGTTTTTGTGCACCAGCTGTGGTATTTCTTCCTCAATCACTTCCATCTATGAAGGGGCCAGATGATGCCAAAATAATAATTCAATAAAACCCACTTTGGGGACATGCTACTCCAGACCAAACCCAGTTAGAAGATTTTGGTGGCTAGAGATAAATTTGGTATACAATAATTAATTCTTTCTCATCTACCTGGGTTCCTTGCCAACTCATTTTACCCCAAAATTCAGGGCCAGTGTTACAAAGTGATAAAATAGACAGTTGCTGTCTGTCTTGCTTGAATTTTAGGACAGTAGATAATAATAAAAAACAATAATAATAATAGCAGATGCATAATAGTACTCAGTACATGTCAGGTATTTTTCTGAGAACTTTATATTCTAGTATGTTAACCTGTTTAGTTGTTGTGACAACCCTGTGAGTAAGCATCATTATTATTCTAATTTTATCCATATGAAAACTGAGGCAAGCAGCTACTTGCCTAAGGTCACACAGATAATAAGGGACTGAGCGAGGATTCCAACCAGGCAGCCTGGAGCCAGAGTTTACACTCTTGACCACTATATACTGCCATTTAGATGAGATACCTGCTCTGTTCCCTGGAATCCTACCACTATTCACCCATTTCTTTGGTGTTAAGAGTGTGGTCTTCCAGAACTCCATTGGAAAATGCAGTGTCCTCCCAGAATGAGAATTCCAAGACCTAGTGCAGGAGCTGTTCTTTGTCCTTTCCTTAAAATGTTCTCACTAGTCTTTTCTATTTAGTGAACTTCTGGTCATCTTTCAAGATCTAGCCCAAAATCTACCCACCCCCACCCTCCCACCCAAGAAGCTTCCTCAGGAAACTGAAGAGCTGTCTTATGACAGCTGTGATGCAGATGGTGTCTGTATTTTACTACAATTGCTTTGTATGTATGTTTATCTTTTGTCACCACCCTATAATGTTCTCAATTATAGAAACTTTGTTTCAGGTACTATGCTTGGCCCTAAATGGTAGAAAGATGGATGAGATATGGTTCATGACTTCAGAGAGTCCCCAAGCCTATTCTTGATGGACACATCTGATATTTAAGACAACGTTATATAAGCAAAGGGTTATGGGGGCACAGAACACAGAAAATTTACTTCTGATTAGAAGGAGCGATATTTGAGCTGGGACTACAGGACAAGGAAGATTTCAATGGCAGGAGGAGTGAGTTCCTTGGGGAAATTAACAATTTGTGCAAAAAGGAGAGGAATAGACTTGGAAACTATATTGGCAGGACTGCCATTTGCCCTGTGACTTCAGGCAAATCACTTCATTTTTTTCTATATTTCAGTTTCTCCCTCCATAAAATTAGAATAATACCCACTCATTCCCCGGGATTTGTGTTAAGTATTAAATAAAATCATGTCTGGAAAATGCTTTTTGTAAAATGCTAAATGCCATAATTATGCTTCCTAATTCCTCTTAAGAATTAAACAAGCCCTAACAGGTTTGGCTCAGTGGATAGAGCGTCAGCCTGCGGACTCAAGGGTCCCAGGTTCGATTCCGGTCAAGGGCATGTACCTTGGTTGCGGGCACATCCCCAATGGGGAGTGTGCAGGAGTCAGCTGATTGATGTTTCTCTCTCATCAATGTTTCTAACTCTCTATCCCTCTCCCTTCTGCTCTGTAAAATATCAATAAAATATATTTTTTTAAAAAGAATTAAACAAGATGGAGAACACCTACTGAGAGTTTATTCTGGGGCAGGCACCCTTTTATATGCTTTCTGGGTACTATTTCCTCTACTGTCCTAGCAATCCTGTAAGGTAGGTATTATTACTATGATCATCCTACATCCTACAAGTGTGGGCGGGGGGAAGGGGGAAGGCACAAAGAGCTTTAGTTGTCTTGTCCAAGGTCACACAGCTATGAACTCCTGGGGCCCAGATTCAAATCCAGTTGATATCTCAGAGACTAGAGTTGTATTCAAGATTCTCTCAATCTGGCCAAGGTACAACTCATCAATCAACTGAGGATGGACTGATGCGACAGGATGACCCTTCTCTGATGAGATGGAAATCAAGATCCCTCTCCTTCACCTCCACCAGTTGAACATGTGGTTAATTGTAAGAACCACAGAGTTGGAATTTTCCCCCGCTCAAACATTTTCTGTCCTTCACTTAAAACTGATTAGAAGAAAAATAAAAGTTTTAGAAGGCATAAAAGTTATAGAGATTTTACAGGGTTTTTTAAAGAATGGAACAGGTGAACATTCTCCTGGTGAAACCTTGCCTGACAAGGTCATTGTTAAGAAATACAAAGCCAACAGCTGGATAAATCAGAAAAATGAGTTCCCATATTCACTCAAATAAAATGGCATTTATCTGTATTTGAAAATGGCTCTCTAACATTTTTATTTTATTGGTATGAGAGTTCCAGCAGAACCCTAAAGCGATTATATGGAACACTAGGGCTTTTTAATAGCTTCTAACTTCACAAGCCACAGTAATTTAAAAAGGAGCAGATGAACTGCTCCGAGCAGGGAGATTTCTGCTGGCGAATAGAAATGTGTTCTCTGCTACATTGCTTATGCCTCTTTCTGGAGAGAAGCAAATGCACTCAGGAATGTGATGGAACTTTCCAGCTGGTGATTTTGCATTATCAGGAAGGAAAGTGTTGGTGAAAATGACTAATAATTAGGTGTGGAAGCCTGTAAGACTGGAAAATGGAGAAACATTTCGGAATCTTTATGTATATCAAGGGCTGGACTCAGTACAATCTTTTGGGGGGATTTTAGCAATGTGCTGACACTTTGATCCAGCAATGTACATAAAGGTCTATGTATAAGGATGTTCACTGTAGCATTGTTTGCACGTGTGAAATGGAAATACTCTGTATCTGTCAACATGCAAATAGTTAAACAAATGATGGGATAGTAATAGTTTAAAGTTAATAGTTTTGCTGCTTATAAAGAGAATGAGATAGGTCTATAATATTCTGACACAGAAAGATGCCCTTGATATATTAAATGAAAAAAAAAGCTAATAGCAAAATAGTATTTATCCTACAATTCCATTTAAAAATGTTTTTAATGTTTATATATTCATAGAAGAATATCTGGAGGAATATGTATCAAAGATTATCAGAGACTATCTCTGGGGGGGGCTGGTATACATATTTTTGTAATGTTTACATTTTATAAGCATGGATTACTTTTGCAAAGAGAGGGGGAAACAAAACAAAGTTGAATTATTACCACAAGGGAGGAAAACAGAAAAGATAACATGGCTGGTAGAAATTTATTCATTATCTTTGGGTGAAAGGTTTCAGTGTAATCCTGCAGTAAATGCATTTCAGATTCCGGCAGTCGGGCAAGGGTGATATTTACTCAGAATGAACCAGAATGGTTTTGCTCATAGAAAGAGGCTGAAATGCACCCTGTCTCCCTCCTACAGCCCTTATTCTGGTCTCTCTTGTCCCTTCAGCTACTGCTGCTGCTGTTCAACCTTGGCTGATGGAATAGATGCAGCTGACATCTCATTTCTTTCTCTTGCCTCTGAAGCCTCCTACTTAAGAAGTCACTAAAAAAAGTGGTAAATAGCTTGGCCTTTGGCATTTGGGAGCCCTGGGTTAAAATCTCCTGTGTGCATTTTGGAAATTTGCTTCTCCTTTTAGGCACTCTGTTTCTTCATCTTATATAATAAAACCCTAATATGCAAATCTACTGAATGGGGAAATGACCAGTCAGCTTCCTCCCCTCAGAGGAAGGTGACTGGGGGCAGTAATGGGGGTCGGCCAGCAGGTGGCACCAGTGGAATAGGTTGCCAGTGGGGGACTCCCAATTGTCCAGCCCGCAGGTCACCCACAAATCAGCCCTGATCACTGGCCAGGTCTAGGGTTTCTATCCTATATATTGGGAACAGTCTCCTACATTTAAAAACTAAAACTGGCAAGGCTACCCTAACATTGAAAAAACAAAATGAGCCCTGACTGGTTTGGCTCAGTGGATAGAGTGTCAGCCTGGGTTCCCGGGTTCGATTCCAGTCAAGTACCTTGGTTGCGGGCACATCCCTGCTGGGGGGTGTGCAGGAAGCAGCTGATCAATGTTTCTCTCTCATCAATGTTTCTAACTCTCTGTCCCTCTCCCTTCCTCTTTGTAAAATATCAATTAAAAAAATTTTTAAAAGAAAAAACAGGATGATGCAGCAATGACATGCATGGATCTGGCTTACACATTTTGTGGTCAGCCCTGATTCTGACACTTATAACTGTGTGACAAAGCCAATTACTTAACTTCTCTCTGCTTCAGTTTTTCCATCCATAAGATGGGGAAAATGATGCTACTGCCTCAGAAGGATCATGTTATGTACTACTTTTTATAAGGGCAAAAAAAATGTGGCTGCCCATACAACAGCAAGATGCCTTTCAACTGTATGAAAAGTATGGTCACTGGTGCATGCAGCGTCCCAGATTGTGAGAGGGATATCCGACTGCCAGTTTAGGCCTGGGTTCAGAACATCCCCTGAGAGCACAGGCTGGGCTCAGGGACACCCCCCAACCAGGCATGAATTTTGTGCACCAGGCCTCTAGTCTGAAAAATGATACTCTTGAAGAACCTGCTTCGTGGGGCCTTTGGAATGATGGAAAAGGGTAGATTTCTTGGAATAGTAAATAAATAAACAAATGTCATTTATTATTATTATCACTGAAACCTATCAATTCTTCTTCCCGATATCTTCTGCCAGATAAACTCTTACTCATCCTTCAAAGCCTGGCTCAGACGCCATCACTGCAAAATCTCCTCCATTCTTTCCTTGCACAGGCAGAACTGATTAATGCTCCCTCATCAGAGGTTCTGCAGGGTGTTGGGCACCAAACTTCATACTGTACTTTATATTCTGGCTTGGTTTATCTATCTCCTCCTTAGACCTTGAGCTCCTGGAAGGCATCTGAAATACTCATCACTTAACCTCAGTGCCAGGTCTAGGTTTGAATTCAAATAATCATCTTTCAAATGGAATTAATCCCTCCCCAGCCTTTATCACCCCAGGCCAGGAGCCTTTAGTTCTTAGTGAAACTATGGTAACAGTTTTCCCACTCTAACATTTGAGCCCAACAGGTTCCCTGCTCAAAACACCTCCGGGACATAGTAGAATTGTAGGATATGGACCCAGACCAAGGTTTTAGCTTCAGTTTTGCCACAAGTTGATGTGATCCCCACCACATTTCCTTTTCTCTCTGACTTAGCTTCTTTTTTTTTTTTTTTATTTCATTGCTTAAAGTATTACAACAAGTGATAGATAAGTATTCTTCATCCCTAAAATGGAGGCAATAACTCCCTCCCACAGGACAGCAGAGGGGAGGGACTCAATGAAAAATTCACGTGAAATGCATCAACATTATCCAAATCTAGCTGTTTTATTTTATTTTTGAGAGGCAGTGTACGCAGGAAAAAGGAGAGTATTTGAAAAGTCTCTGTCCTGGAAGTCAAACTACATCCTGAATGGCCTTGTGATCCTGAGCAAGTTTCTCTAGTTACACAAAGAAGTGAGCTCTCACCTGGGGTCATGTTTATTCACAGGAAATACTTAATGCACCCTTTTGTGAGATTAACCCCCAAGGCAAAGAGGCAGGATTTCTTCTCCACCCTTAATATTAAATACAAATATGAGAGGATATAGGTGGAGTCCGTTACCATTTATGGAGCACTTTCATACCCATCATTGGACTTGAAAAGGGCTTTAATCACAGCCACATGTTAACAGTGATAGTCTCTGGATTGGGCATGATTTTAATTTTATTTGTGTTTTCCTAAACTTTGAAAATCTACACTTTTGTTGTCGGCTACAGATAATGGTTGCATAACATGATGAATGTACTAAATGCCATTGAATTCTAAGTAAAGTGTCCAATTTTGTTATGTGAAAATTCACCTCATTAAACAATCTTCTGCAATACACACGAGCGATTTTATAGTCATTTATTAAAACGTGGTTTGAGGCGAGAACAAAAAAGCTGTTCCATTAGCCAACAACACTCCCCCCGAGCATAAGTCCAGCCTGCAGTGAGCTCCTCCGACCACCAGGGGTCTCCGCAAACCTTCGCGTCTTCACACACTGGCGGGCGCCTGCTCTTGCGCCCCGGTGGCGCGCGTGCGTGCCAGAAGCGTGGCTGCGGATGGCCGCTTGCGGGTGCGAGCGGCACCCTCGTGCTTGCGGGTCCCTCCTGCTCGTGTCTCCGGCTCCAGAATTCCCGAGTTCAGGCCGGTCCCCGTCTTTTATCTCCCCCACCCTGACCCCCTGCCCTCTGCCCTGCTCCGCCTGGGGTCCGTGCCTCAGCCCCGGCCCATGGCGCTGCAGGCGCTGCAGAGCTCGGGCGTGGCCTTCCGCAAGATCCTGTCTCACTTCCCCGAGGAGCTGAGCCTGGCTTTCGCCTATGGCTCCGGGGTGTATCGCCAGACGGGGCCCAGTTCAAACCAGAAGGTGAGCCCGGCCCGGAGCCAGCCCCACGCCGAGCATCGGCCGGTTCGCCTTTCGTCCCACCCACAGCCCCGGAGCTGCCTGTCTGCTCCGCGCACTCCACGTCTCAGCCAACAAAGTACCAAAGTGCCCCCAGTCCAACCGCGGCGGGAGCTGAGTTTCTAGGTCAAGTAGGAGTCCGCTTCCGTCTAGAGCAGGAGATGCAATTCTGTGGAGGGGAAAGCTGATGCAGAGGCAAGATGGTAGGAACAGAACTATTGGCCAGGTGCTGGCTCCGTGTTCTGCACCTTGGCTGAACTTGGAGTTCTCGGAGAAGCTTAAAAAAAAAACAAAAAACCCTGATGCCTGGGTTCCATCAGCGGACATTCTGATTTAATTGGGGGGTGGGGTGAGGGTGGGGTGGGGAGGCCTGGGCTTCAAGAATTGCAAAACCTTCCCTGGTGATTCTAATGCACACCCGAGCTGGAGAGGGACACCTCTCTGGCTGTAGGAGAAAATACAAGCAGACCTCCCTGACTTCAGGAAGCGGAGGGACTGGATGTAGGGCCAGGACAGGTGCAGTGAAGTCAACTAAGCAAAAGTTAGCGGGTGACTGGTGTATTTACCCAGGCTCAGGACGTTTACCACAACTAGTCAGGATTCGGCACGACGTCCCTGCAGAGCTGGCCGAGCACAACAGCAGTGAGGGTACAGTTTCCCTTGTGACTGCAGATTTTCCTCTGAAAATAAAGTTTGCTTCCAAGGTGGAGACAAGATTCAAGACTGCAGAAGAGGGACAGCCAAATGTTTTTTTCGTTTAAACGAAGTTTTCTATCTGGGCTTTAGAGCATTTGCTGAATTAATGTGAAAGGAACAAAAATCCAAAGTAGAGTTGTTTTCTGTGTGTGCAACTGCTCCGAACTGTATTTCTGTTTGCTGTAGTTCTTACACAGTCCAACAGTTCACTGTCATCTTCCATAAACTAAGGAAATGGAAGTGTGCAGATTGCCATAGAGCCTCTGGATTTGGATACCTTGGCAGTAATCTACCTGCCCATCTATATTGTTGCTTGGATTTGCTGTTTCCTACCTATACTAGTTTTTGTTGTTGTTTTAATCCTCATCAGAGGATATGTTTATTGATTTTATAGAGGGAGGGAGGAGAGAGAGAAACATCAATTATTTGCCTCCTGAACACCCCAGACTAGGGATCGAACCTGTAACCTAGGTATGTGCCCTGACTTGGAATCCTGCAACCTTTTGGTGCATTGGACGATGCTCCAACCAGCTGAGCCACACCAGCAAAGGCTATACTAATTTTTAATACTTTTTAAAAAACTGACAGCATGTGAGAAATTATAGATTATAAGTGTATAAATTATAGGTTGTTATAGGTAGTTGTTTTTTTTAAATATATTTTATTGATTTTTCACAGAGAGGAAGAGAGAGGGATAGAGAGTCAGAAACATCAATGAGAGAGAAACATCAATCAGCCGCCCCTGCACACTCCCCACTGGGGATGTGCCCGCAACCAAGGCACATGCCCTTGACCGGAATCGAACCTGGGACCCTTGAGTCCGCGGACTGACGCTTTATCCACTGAGCCAAACCAGTTAGGGCTAGGTAGTTATTTTTTTAAAACAGTGACATAATTATACAATTTAAACAAACATGTCCATCTGAAATCCTAAATATTCAGTTTTTTGTGGATCACATGATAGGAAACCCAGAGCAGGCCTTAGCCTCCTGATTCAGTAGCCACCTCTTCATTTTCCCATGAAAATTTTCCTTTGAGCAGCGGTGGAATTCCCTCCAAGAAAAAGTCCTTCCTTTGCTTTCCCTCACTTTCATTTCCGACAGGTTAATAAGTCTTGCAGATTCCAACACCTAAGTCACTGTCAGATCAGTCTCTATATCCTTAATTGCTTTAGTGTTTTTTCTTTCCTCACCTGGAATCTTGCAGTTGGCCTCCGGACATGGTTTTCCAGCCTTTATTTTCTCCTCTCCAGTGAGCTCTTCTGCAGGAAAATTTCTTATTATGGCATCCAGCCATCCTGTCTTGTCTTCTCTCCCACCACTCCCCTGCCTGCATTCTATTCCAGCCAGAGCGAACTAAATGCAGCCCTCAGAACATGCCCAGTTCTCATATCCACAGAGTGTTTCCCTCTAACAGGACTCCCTTTCCCTGTGGTTTTCCTAATACTTCCACTAGGACTGCTTTTAACTCTTGCACATTCTTCAAGACTCAGATTATCAGTCTTGAAAAATGTAATTTTATAGGAAGGTTTCTCCTTCCTGTTGACCCAATTTTGAGTGAAAATTAGTGCATTTTGCATTCTATCAAATCCACTTACTGATGATTTGTCTGTTTCCTCAGTAGATTTTGAGCTCTTTACTACTACCTCATGATCTACCAGAGCTCGTTGTAGGTCCTCAGTGAGTGGTTGGCAAATGGGTGAGAGTTAAATTAACATTTCCCTTTACATAATACTACATGGAGCTTACCCATGAGTTATTTCATCTAAAAGAAAAGTGGAGCGTATTCAGCAACGTTTGTATGAAAGGCAGTGTAGAAGAGTGGTTCAGCACCCAGAATTTAGAACCAGATTATATTTGCTTCTCGCCAGCTGTGTGTCCTTGGGCAAGGAACTTAGCCTGTCCCTTGTGGTTTTCTTCCAAAAAATTGAGATAGTAACAGTGCCTACCTTGTATGATTTGTTTTGAGGATAAAATGAATTATTGTGTGTGTGTGTGTGTGTGTGTGTGTGTATTACATAAAGTGTTTAGAAGAGTGTTGGTATGACAGTACATGTTAAATAAGCATTGTTATGTGTATTAATGAACACAAAGCTCAAATTGGTTCCAAAGTCTTGCTTAAATTTCTCGTGAAAATCCCAGGTCTTATATTAATCATAATTGCATAAAATTTTAGAACTTTCCACTGTTATCTGGGTGTCTTTCTAGAAATTAAAATTAAAATCATTCTCTTTTCTTCACCTCCCAGAAAGCCATGCTGGACTTTGTGTTCACAGTAGATGACCCTGTTGCATGGCATTCAAAGAACCTGAAGAAAAATTGGAGCCATTACTCTTTCCTAAAAGTTTTGGGGCCCAAGATTATCACCACTATCCAGAATAACTATGGCGCTGGAGTTTACTACAATCCATTGATCATGTGTGACAATAAGGTAAGTGACTTTGGCCTTTGTCTTCTCCTGGGTTGTTATTAACCTTTGTGGTTAGAATACTAGCTAACTATGTATGTTCTTGCAGTGAGGAAATGTTCAAAAGTGTGACTGGCTTTATGACTGGCTTTATTTTTTGCCTTTGGCCAAATTCCCTGGAGTGCCTTTTAGACACAGATTGCTGGGCCCCACCCCAGAGTTTCTGATTCAGTAAGTCTGGGGTAGGGTTTGAGGCTTGCTTTTTTTTTTTTTTTGGTAAATTGAGGTATAATTGTCATATAACATTGCATTAATTTTAAGTGTACAACAGGGACATATGTACACTGAATGGCCAGATTATTATGACCACCTGACGTTTGTAGTCAAATTATCTGTACATTGCATCGTATGGGATATGGAAGCCGAAGGCCTATTGAACACCTTTGCTGTTTGCAGTTACCAAGATAAAATGTCTCCAATTTGCACAGGAACACAAGGATTAGACAGTTGAGCATTGGACAAAAGCCATGTGGTCCAATGAATCACGTTTCCAGTTGCATCATGCAGGTGGCAGATTGAGAATTTGGCGGAAACAGCGTGAAAGCATGCACCCCACATACATGAGTACAACCCTTCAAGCCGGTGGGGCAGTGTTATGGTTTGGGGCATGTTTTCCTGGCATGCTTTGGGCCCTTTAATTTATATAGAACAATGTCTCAATAGCACAACATACCTGAGTATTGTTGCTGATCAAGTTCATCCTGTCATGTTGATGGCGTATCCCAATGGAGATGGCTTCTTCCAACAAGACAATGCGCCATGCCACGGTGCTCGTATTGTGCAGGAGTGCTTTCAAGAACATGGGGGAGACTTTACCTTGCTTAGATGGCCCCCACAATCACCAGATCTCAGTCCAATTGAGCATTTGTGGGACGAAGTTAAAAGAGCCATCAGGCAGCTGGTTCCACAACCATCAGATCTCACAGAACTGGACAGTGCTATTCATCAGGCATGGTGACAGATTCCTCGCATCACCTTTCAGCATCTCGTGGAGTCAATGCCAAGAAGAATCGCCACAGTATTGAAGGCAAAAGGTGGCCCAACAAAGTACTGATGGAGTGGTCATAATAATCTGGCCACTCAGTATATATATTATGAAATGATAACCATTAAGTTTAGTTAGTATCCATACCCATACATAGTTATAATTTTTTTTTCTTGTGATGAGAACTTTAAAGATTTACTCTCTAACAAGCTTCCTGCTGCTCTGAAAAACACTTTGAGAACCAATGGTTTAGTCAGTGGCCCATTAAGGACCAGAGTGGAAATTAATCTTATCTATATGGAAGGACTGACATTCTTCCAGGAAGAATTTGCAAGCGAAGAAGGTATTTAGGAGCATGTGGTGCCAAGTAATAGGTGCCAGCAGGTGGGTGAACTTGATGATGAATTGTTGGAGAGCAGGTAAGATACCTGGATCCCGGCAGAGGGTTGTCCGGCAGCAGGAACCCTGCTGGACTGTCTTTCAGATGAAGGAGCCCAATCTTTAGGAGGGCTGCCAAGAACTAGGCAGGATCCCAACTTAAGAAGACCACCAGGTGCCCTGACCGGTTTGGCTCAGTGGATAGAGTGTCGGCCTGCAGACTGAAAGGTCCCAGGTTCGATTCCGGTCAAGGGCATGTACTTTGGTTGCGGGCACATCCCCAGCAGGGGGTATGTGCAAGAGGCAGCTGATTGATGTTTCTCTCTCATCAATGTTTCTACCTCTCTATCCCTTTCCCTTTCTCTCTGTAAAAAATCAATAAAATATATTAGGAAAAAAAAGACCACCAGGTACTAAATCCAGACTCCTAGAGGTAAGCTGGGCTAAGGATGACATACAGGTTCCACCAGCTGTGCCAACTCTGCTCAGTGCTGCTGATTGCTTAGAGCAGTCATACTTGGATGTGCAGTCACCTAAAGATCTAGTTGAATGCAGATTCGGATTCAGTTGGTCTGGAATGGAGCCTGAGATTCCGTGATTTTGTCAAGCTCCCAGGTGATGCTGATATTATCGGTCAGTGGGCCACGCTTTGAAGGCCAGGAGGGTGGGTACTGATTGAGCAGGATTTTGAAGGCCTATCTGAACTTGGCAGAAAGGAATGCTGTGATTATTGGTGATGTCTGCATGACCTTTGAGCCCTGAATTTACCTTTTTGGTTGAGGGCCAATCCTGCTCCACCTGCACTTTGCAGATGAAAAAACCAACGTTCATAGAGAAAAATAACTTCCATAAGCTCAGGCAACGAGGCAGTCACAGGCCCCTGACTTCCAGTGGTGTTTCTGTCACCTCCCAGCTTTTGCACGCCTACAGCAAGAAAGCTCCCCCCGCAAGATGGTGGCTAGAGTGGAGGGAAGGTTATTTATTCAGCACAGCCTTCCGTGTGCACGTTGGTCATGCCAAGCGCACAGCTTTGTTCTCTGCCCACAATGAATATTATGCCGAGCCTCTCTCTAATTAGTAGTTTCAAACAATATTAAAAGCTCCAGTAACCAAATATTTGGGCATAATTAAATGCCAAAGGGACTGTACTTTTTAATTAAATTTCTTTAGCTACTTCTTAGATATTTGTAGCCTGAGGAGGCCATTGGGATACTGAAGTTTAGCAGAATGAGGCCAGAGATATTTGTTGAAACAAATGGGATTTTGTAACCTGGAAAAACTGCATTCAGAGTTTGTACAAATTACTGTTGCATGGGCTTGACCATAATTCCATGTTCAGCACTGATACATGTTGCTTTGTAATTATAAAAGTATTTAGAATAGTCCATAGTGAAAGAGAAATTTACCAAGTAAAGGATGTCAGTGAAAACTTTTAATTATAAACAAAATTTCTTGTACGTTGCAGTAAAATGAACATTGGAAGCCCAGACTAAAGTTCAGGGACCTAGTTTTGTCTCTGCTACTAATAGTGCCATCTTGGGGTTGTCATTTATTCTCTTTGAGCCTCGGGTTTCTTATTTCTTAAGGGAGAAGCATGAAATATATTATAGCTAGTTAAACTGTCTGTGCTGAAGGATCAATTTTTAAAAAATATATTTTATTGATTTTTTTACAGAGAGGAAGGGAGAGGGATAGAAACATCCATGAGAGAGAAACATCGATCAGCTGCCTCCTGCACACCCCCCACTAGGGACGTGCCCACAACCAAGGTACATGCCCATGACTGGAATTGAACCTGGGACCCTTCAGTTCACATGCCAAGGCTCTATCCACTGAGCCAAACCAGCCAGGGCAGGACCAATTTTTAATTTCCAGTTCATTGAGGACCAGTACTGGATAGCCTCTAAGAGCCATTCTGCCTTTTAACATCACAAGAGTCTGAGTTAAAATAGCGATCATGTCATCTCATATACCTGAGGGGAAAAATCAGTCTTGGAAACGTATCCTTTGCGGAAATTTTTGGTGGAGATGGGTGTTTTTACAAAGTAGGCATTTTGAGTGGCTTTGTAAATCAAGGTGGTACTATGGGCAGAAATGTATTTCTTTATATTTTGCATTTGCATAAACAACAGTACGGTCTTTTGCTTCTTTTCATGTCCATTTTCTTTTCTTTTCCAGCTTATCAAATATGGGGTTATTAGCACTAGTATTTTGATTGAAGATCTGCTCAACTGGAATACCTTATACATTGCTGGACGACTCCAAAAACCAGTGAGTGTTTTATTGGTTGCCGCAATTGGGGACACCTTTCCTCTCTGAACCTGGCCTTACTTTGATCTTTGATCTTTGATCTTTGCAATGAGATGGAACTCTAGGAAATAGAAATAAGTTTCAGACGCCTTTTCCTCTCTAAGAATTCATTGCCAAACAATATCTAGATATTATCTACACTACTCCTGCCCTCTCTCTCAAGATTCTTCAATTGTATGGATAAATCAGGCACAGAGTTAGTCCTTTTGGGCTAGAGAGGATGGCAGAAGAAATGCCCAGTGCTTCAGTAGAGTCTCTGTCAGTTTGATCCAAATCACCTTATCTTCTAGAAAGTGCCATGGGGCATTGTTTGTCCACTGACATATCTCAGCAGTGCCTGGGACAATGCCTGGCACATAGTAGTCATTCAGCAGACGTTTGTTGAAGAAATGAATGAACCAGGTAGTTATGCTGAGGGGAGTGGATTCTAATCCCCTTTAATATCCTTCTCAGGCCAATGGTGAGATACTGTCGTAGTGTCCTTCCTTAACTGGGGATACTGCTGGAGGAGGCTGTAGAGGATAGTGTCTCCCTGGGCTTCAATAGAAACAGAAAATAAACAAAAACAGGAAAAAAGTGGAGAGGACTTGAACTTTTGACTTGTATTTGCAAATGTCATGTTTCTCCTTTCATGAAGATATATAGTCTGTTTTCTGAGGAAAGGTCTTTTCATAGTTTGAGAACTAGGTGACATGGTCAGAGTTGCCAATCTCACAGCAAGGAACATTTTTCTTTGTGTTGTCAGAGGGTCTCAGGCCCTAAAAGATAGTACATAGATTGTTGTTAAATGTCTACCATGAAAGTGATTATGCTGCTTCTCCTTTTGTCAATTATGGCAAAAAGTTAGAGAGAGATTTATACAATCTTAGCTTACTTGGTTGTGTCATACAAATTTCTATTGATATACATGGGCGGTCAAGATTCTCTGGCCTTGCATCTGGGTTTAAAATTTAAATGATGTTTGTGGAATTGTGCACCTAAAACCTATATAACTTTTTAAATCAGTGTCACATCAATAAATTCAATAAAAAGGAAACTAAATAAGTAAAATTCCATGTTGAAAAAAATTTTAAGGGTGTAGCTTATTAAAATGTCCAAAAAGTTTGATGAAGGCAATAGTTCATTGATATATCCATATGTAAAAATTTGTCAAGCTGCATCTGTTAGACTTGTATACTTTACAGTATGTAATTTTTCAATAAAAACATTTTTAAAGTTCAGAAACAATAGGCTTACCGAAATAATTTCATATCTACGTAGACGAATTTCTCATTTCTAGGCTAGATAACTAGTAAAGCACATAATGAAGCAAATTAATGTAGTTGAAAATTTATAAATATTAATTTTCTTTCCAGGCTTTTTAATTTACAAAATATGTTGCTTGACAGGAAGAAAAATGAATGTGGAATGAAAAGCTTGGGTCTTACTCATTCCTGCCACTTGTTAGCTGTTTATGTGAACTAGGACAACTTGTTTTATCTTTCTGAAAAATAATTTCTAATAATTTATCTGTAGAATGGGGACAGTATTTGCCCTGCCTACTTCAAGAAGGTGTTGAAAAGTGGAAGCAGAATAGCAATACTAGAAAAGAACCAGACATTTTAGAATCAGACACATCTGTGGGGTCCCAACTTTGATATTTCCAGCTATGTGACCTGTACCAGTGCCTTAACCTCCCTGAGCCTTGAAACATAGTCATCTGTGGATAAGGCTGATCACACCTCAAAAGACATTTGAGAAATGCCTAGATCTAAAATGCCTGGCACTTAGTAGACAGTTGGGAGAAAAATCTTTCATTTCCCTTTGTTCTTGCCCATCTCAGTTATTTTTAGATAAAATGAGGTATTGAATGTGAAATTGTTATTCTGTGTACTGTGTTTTGTGCTTGGAATATTTCAATTAAAAAAAAAAAAAGACTTTAGGGCCCTACAGATGCGGTTCAATGGTTAAGTATCAACCTATGAACCAGGAGGTCATGGTTCGATTCCTGGTCACAGCACATGGCCAGGTTGTGGGCTCAATCCGTGGTAGGGGGCGTGCAGGATGCAGCTAATCAATTATTCTCTCTCATCACTGATGTTTCTCTTTCTCTCCTTCTCTCTTTCTCTCTGAAATCAATCAAAAAATACACATATATTTTTTATATTATTTACATTTTAAATATTTTTATTGGTTTCAGAGAGGAAGAGAGAGAGAGAGAGAAATGTCAATGATGAGAGAGATTCATTGATCAGTTGCCTCCTGCAAGCCCCCTACTGGGGATCGATCCCACAACCCAGGCATGTGCCCATGCCTGGAATCAATCCTGGGACCTTTCAGTCCACAGGCCAACACTCTATCCACTGAGCCAAACCAGCTAGCAAATACTTCTATATATATATTTTTAAATTGACATTACAAAGCTAAAAATGCCACGAAATCCTAGAATGTTAGCACTGACTGAAAATGACCTCAGATTTTTATCTAAATATCATATATCCTGGTAATATAAAAATAACAATTCAAGACAAGTAGTAGCAGCTATATTTATATCATGCAGAATAGCATTTCTCAGCTAACTTGGAGAAGAAAATGTTATTGATAACAATGACTATGTGACCTCAGGCTTATTAAGCTTCTAGCAAAAGAAAATCAGGATATCTTTAAAAATCATTAGAAGTGTTAGCCATAACACATGTTAAAAAAAAAATCAAAAATCATAAGTGAGTGAATTAACTCTTCCATCCACTCCAGCTCTTAGTTTCCCTCTAGAGCAGTGGTTCTCAACCTTCTGGCCCTTTAAATACAGTTCCTCATGTTGTGACCCAACCATAAAATTATTTTTGTTGCTACTTCATAACTGTAATGTTGCTACTGTTATGAATTGTAATGTAAATATCTGGTATGCAGGATGGTCTTAGGTGACCCCTGTGAAAGGGTCGTTTGACCGCCAAAGGGGTCGAGACCCACAGGTTGACAACCTCTGCTCTAGTGGAAATCCCTGCTAACCATTCTCAAGATGGCTGTCTTTAAACGAACTATTTTTACCTCTAGGTGGCAGCAAATATTAATCAAATGAACAAATCTGATGGAAAGAAAGAGTTGGTAGTATTTTAATAAAAACAATGGGTAAATGTCTTAGGAAAGAATTGTGAGAATATGAGTGTGAGTTCTTTCTTTTTATGTGTTTTAAAAGAAGGAGTTACATTAAATCACATTGTCTAAAGCTCTAAAATTCTCTTCGGTATCGCTACTAGAATAGAATTTCTCAGTCACTAGCAATTTAAGTGTTTAAAATATACAGGGGGTATAGGTACTTGCTGTAATTTCCATTTTTTAAAAATATGTTTTTGATTTTTTTTTTTAAGAGAGAGAAGAAGGGAGAGGGATAGAGAGATAGAAACATTGATGAGAGAGGTACATCATCGCACAGTCCCTATTGGGGATAGAGCTAGAAATCTGGGCATGTGCCCTGACTAGTCATCCAGTGGGCAACCTTTTGGTTCCTAGGTCGACACTCAACCACTGGGCCACACTGGCCGATTTACCTCCCATTTAATTTTGCTGTGAATTTAAACTGCTCTAAAAAATAAATTTTATTAATAAAAACAGAAAAATATAAAGGAGTACCTTTCTTTAAAAAATGGACATTTCCCTCTGTGGCCAGTGCGGTTCAGTTGGTTGGACACATCCCCATGCACTGAGTGATTGCCAGAAGGATTCCTGGTCAGAGCCCCCTGTTACGGGCTCTGGGCTTGATCCCTGGTGGAGGTTGTGCAGGAGGCAGCTGATCAATGATTCTCATTGATGTTTCTCTCTCTTCTCCCTTCCTTTCTGCAAGAGAAAGAAAGAAAGAGAGAGAGAGAGAGAGAGAGAGAGAGAGAGAGAGAGAGAGAGAGAAAGAAAAAGAAAGAAAGAAAGAAAGAAAGAAAGAAAGAAAGAAAGAAAGAAAGAAAGAAAGAAAGAAAGAAAGAAAGAAAGGAGGGAGGGAGGGAGGGAGGGAGGGAGGGAGGGAGGAAATATTAAATAAATTGTGCAATTCAGTGGTTTTTAGTATCTACACAATTTTGCAACCATCATCGCATTGTAGTTATTGACTTACTTTTTGTGGATAGAAAAATCCCAGAAGCATAAAAGATCCCTCAATGAAAATGGAAAACCTGGCTCACTAGCCTTGGCTCTGCCCAGCTGTGAGCAAATCTTTGAGCCTCTAGCCTTTAAAATGCAAAGTTTGAGCCATTTATTTCCTTATTTAAAAGACAACTAAATTTCTTCTCTGTGTATACCAAAGGAATTTTTTTAAAAAGCACCACACTTTCATTTTGGAAGAATCAGTAGTCCAACAGGTAATTAATAAAGTTTCATCCAGCTCAAATGTTCAGTGTTTCTTTTTGGTCCTCAGGCAGTAACCATTTAGAAAAAAAATGAACCTTTCTGGCCATTTGGAATGGAAAACTTCCATGGGAAGGGTCATTTGGTTAGTGGTTGGGTATTTGAACACTAGATAGGGCTGTGTTCTTTGCAACTCTAACTTCACTGCTTGCAATTCAAGGACTGTCTCCATGTGACTATATTATAGAGGAGATCACTTGTGACTTTCTCTTTTTTTCTTTCATGAAGAGTACTCACAAATCTCTCAAGTTGGGCTTTTGAAAGTCCCTTCAAGTGTTGCCCCTTCCTCCCTCCAGTAAAGATTTTCTTCTTGGCAGTAGTGCTAATGCTCTCTATGCGGTTCAGATGTGGGCATTCCCAGTAAGATACAAACAGCTATTCACAAATCTGAGGGCTCTCTTTTTTTCCCAGGCCTCTCTGGCAGTGTCCCAAGAGTTCACTGGCTTTTCACTCTGAACAACAAATAGCAGTGCTGCTGAGACAAGTTCCTAGTTCACCTTACACTGGAGAACCAGATCAGCACAGTAGCAGAGTCTTCTGAATTGACATTTTTCCTTTGAGTAAGGATGCTTTTATTTACACTCTCTTAACCTTAAATAGCAAACAGACTGCTTTTTTTTATACCTAAGTAGAACAACTTTCTTAGAGAATAAGTGGTATCACGTTGATTAGAATAATTTCCTCAAACTTACTCTTTTCTTTGCAACTTTGCTTTGTTAGCATCTCAAAATAGCTTCTGTTTTCATCGAGTTTCTGTAAAAGCTACCAGAAAAAGATAGGGTGAAGCATGATTGAGAGGACCTGGTAAATGAGGAATAAGAATTTGGAAGTGAGGCTTTACAGAGTTTTAGAAAGAGCTCTGAATGAATCAGGCTCCCCAATCCTCATATGTGTGCCACTACTTCTCATGGAGAAATCTTTTAATCCTCTGGGCCTTCGTTTCCCCAGGAGTAAGATGAGGAGGTTACTTTCCTACATCCATGATTCTATATGGAATAAAAAGTGTAGGGAAGTTATTCAAGACATAAACATAAGAGCTATTAATAGAACCTTAACATTTGTTTTAATAACCTTTAAAGAAAAGAAATTAACCAGAGCAGATCCCTAACTGAATGCATGAGAATAATTCAAAATATTTAGAGTTGGATTTGCCAAGCATAAGGGTGTTGCCCTGATTTTGCCATCAACTCATTATGCAACCTTGGGCAGGTCCTGCTGCTGGGCTGCTCCTTAGTTTTACTTTTCTGCAGATGATTGCAATAATATTAAACTCACCCAAGTGCCGAAAGGCTTAATTAAAGGCTATTAAGTCCTTGTAATTACAAGGGAGGAGATAATAATATTTAGAATAGAGTGGCTTACCTAACATGAGAGGTTTTTATGTTATAAATGTTCCCTTAGAAAAATAAAGTAAAAGATAGACGTTAGATTTTTAAGCCTGATTTGTAAAATAGTTATGTTTTATGATACTGCTTTTTATTATTAATTTTTAAAAAATATATTATGCTTTAAGATATACATCAGTCTCTTTTCTTGCTGTTTTAGTAAAATTTTAATGTGGAATTTCTTACATATGTGTCTTTTATGACCATCTTAATTTTGTCAAAAATCACCTCTATTCAACAAATAAAAGGCAACTTAAGCCCTGTTTTCTAGAATAGGAGGAAAATTGGCTGCCAGCACTAAATGGTTTAGAGACGGTGGATACATTTGGGACATGTAGACTTCTAGACCCTTATTTAGAAAATCAGTCAGAAGGAGCACGATGGTTTTAAGAAATTGTGGCAGGAGTATAAATTAGTACAACTGCTCCAAAGAGCAATTGGGCAGTTCTACTTCTGAGTATGTACCTTAGAGCAGTGACTCTCCAGATGTGATTCCTGGACCAGCAGCACCAGCGTCACCTGGGAACGTGTTGGAAATGTACCTTTTCAAGCCTCATCCAGGCCGACCGAGTCAGAAACTCTGGAGGATGGGCCTAATATGTTTTAACGAGCCCTTCAGGTGATTCTGATGCTTGCTGAAGGTGAGAGCCTCTGGCCCAGAGAAGCTCCTGCGGTATGCACCAAGAAGCACGCAAGGAAGCCCACTTCAGCGACGGGTTCACTTGTAATATCTCATTTCATCTCCCCAACAACCTTCTGCGCTTGATTCTGTTATTAACCCCGTTTTAAGGAATTATACCCGCAGTCACAGAGCTAGTAAGAGATAGAACTGGGGCTTGAACACATTCTCTTAACTTCAGTGCAGTCTTTAAAACCTAGATTCTCAGAATAGACTGGAGCAATTTATATTTTCATGAATTTAGGGAAAGTCAAAGACAGTAGCTTCTGCTTATGTATTCAGAAGGAAATTTTGTTTTATTAATCAGGGCATTCACTAGTACATTAGGCAGTTTACATTTATTATCTCATTTGATCTTTGTAACAATTTTTTGTTGCATGTCTGTGATCCCCATTTTATAGATAAGAAGTGAAGTAATTTGCCCACAGCTAATAAATACCTGGACTTGAGGCCTTACCTATACCCAAAACGCATGCTCTTTCTATAGTAGCTTTTTTTTTTTTTTCCCTTAGTCAGAATCAGATTGAAATAGAGCATGAACTACTCACTTTATGCATGGATAACAGAAGAGTTGAGTTCTAAATAAAGGAGTAAAAGTTTGCCTTTGTCTACCGTAAAATTAAGTGAAGAATAATGAGATTATAAAATAAATAAATGTTAAATTTCCCAAAGGACATTTATTTCATTTCTATTGACTTTTTCAAAACCCATCTAAGATAAATATTTATTTTGGGGTTTTTCTCCCTGTGTCATGATTTCTCTGATTTTGGCACAAAACAAGAGATTCTGGGATTGCTTATTATAATAATTATTATTTTGTGTCAACTGGCTTTATATTCCAAGATCTTCAGGGCTAAGTTTGGGACATTTCCATTGCATGCGTAACCCTTTATCTTGAGCAATACTCTTCTGGAATTTTTCTTCTGAATGTTTTGCTTTTTTCAGGTGAAAATCATAGCAATGAACGAGAATGTTGCTCTTAGGGGAGCCCTCGATAAAAATCTGAGGAGTGCTGTGACTGCTGCTTTCCTCATGCTTCCCGAAAGCTTTTCTGAGGAAGACCTCTTTGTAATGATTGCTGGACTCTCCTATTCAGGTCAGTAGGTTTGGTGTCCATATTTTCTACAAGAAGATTTGTTTGAAGACTGTGCAAACATTGCTCCTGTACACTGGAACTGCAACAACCTTAGTTCTGAATCCCTTTACTTCCTGTGTAAAAATTCAGTGATTTGCCTCCTTACCTCCGCAGTCTCTTCCTTTCCACATCTGTACATAAATTATCCCAGGGTAATCTTTTTGTTGTAATAATAATTTTTATTTTGAAACAATTGCAGACTTACAGAAAAATTTCAATAGTACAGAAATCCATATACCTTCTGCCCAGATTTACCAATTTTTACATTTCACTACATTTGTTTTGTCATCCTCTCTGTATCAATGGGTTTCAGACTTTAGTGTGCAATCCTCTGGAGGGCTTGTTAAAATAGACTGCTGGGCCCACTCCCAGACAGCTGATTTTGGTAGGTCTGGGGTGGGACCCAAGAATTTGTATTTCGAGCAAGTTCTGGGTAATGCTAGTGCTCCTTCAGGGGTCCCACTTTGAGAACCACTGCTCTCTCTGTATATGTAAATACAGTGTATTATGTGTTGTTGTTTTAGTTATTTCAGAGTATGTTACCTATCATGTTTCCTTTAGGCTAAGTCTTCAAAATGTGTTTCTAAAGTCCAAGGACATTCTTTTACATAACCACGGTATAGGTTTCTCCCCCCCCCCCCCCCCCCCCATTGCTTTCAGAGAGGAAGGGAGAGGGAGAGAGATAGAAACATTAATGATGAGAGAGAATCATTGATCGGCTGCCTCCTGCATGCCCCCTACTGGAGATTGAGCCCACAACCGGGCATGTGCCCTTGACTGGAATTGAACCTGGGACCCTTTATTCCACAGGCAACACTCTGTCCAATGAGTCAAACTAGCCAGGGCGAAAACCACTATCTTAAGTAAACATCCTCTTTTCCAACTTTTAAGTATGAGTCAAAAAACTCTGCTCAAAATATTGCAAAAGCAGTGTGTTCCTTTTCTGAATCCCTGTACAGATAAGAGCTCATGGAAATGTAATGCTGAAAGAGACCTTACAGGTCTTGCTCTTCATTGTTTTTCCTAAAATGTGTCTAGGTGGAGGGAGGGATAAAGAGTGTACCTGGATGAGTGGAATTACATGCACCTTGTGGGAAAAGGGGTCACTTTGTTATCATAATTTCCTCACCTTGCTCCCAGTGAGGGAGATGGACCAGAAGCCTTTCATTGACTTTGTGGAAGAAAATGCAGAATTGCTCTCTACTTTGCCCACACCGCAACTACTCTTCCATTTTTTCCAGCGTCATCAACATCAGCATAGTGTTTGGCAGCTTCTAGGAGTTTTCTATAAATTCTGAACATTCACTAGAGAAGTTTATAAAATAACATAACTGCTTTCCCCTATTACCAGACTTCAAATTAGCATCCAGGCTGCTATCAATATTTAGCTGATTTTTGCTTTTCTTTCTGGAAGAATCATTTTACACTCCCGGTTTCTCCTGTGCTATGAGGTGTATCCAAGTTGTTCAGTACTTTCTGACTCATAATAGTATCATCCTCTCTCTTGTTTCTTTTATAATATTTATCTGCTGTAGAGTAGCACTGTACCAGACACAGAGAGGTAGATCGGTAGGTGGGCAGATAGGTAACTTATTCCACCACTGAATCTTCACACAGTAGTCCCATTTGTTAAATATTTATCCTTCCATGTGCCACACACAGTGCTAGGCATATATTCTACTGTGCATGACATGAGTGAAATTTTTCATGGAGTTTATGTTCTTTTAGGGAGAGACAGGCAGTAAAGACGCAATAAGGTAATTTCAGATAGTGGTTAAATTGTACGCCATAAGTGTCTGTAGACACAAGTGGCGAACCTTCCCCACACACCAGGCGAGTCTATAAAAAAAAAAGAAAAAAATGCCTTCCCTAAGTGGCAGCCCTGACTAACTTTAAAATCTTTTTTCGTGAGAATTTTCAGCTGAAAATATTCAAGAACATCCGAATTGTGAGTAATACATTTATTTTTATAATATTCATTGCAAATTGATTTTTTAAATTCAAAATATCGTGGCATGTGGGGATGGTTTCCATTTTGGACGTGTGGCAGTTAACTGGTTAAATGCGATAAAGAAAACAAATCAGGTTGAGGGTAGGGCTGTCTTCTCAATGGATAGTCATGGAAGGCCCTTTGACTGGTGTTGTGATGTCTAAGTTGAGATCTAAATAGTGATAAAGAGCAGCCCTGAGCAGTTGGGAGAAAGGCAATTAGAGAAAGAGAGTTGCTTCCCAAGAGCCAGCTTTCAAATCCTGGTGTGTCTGACTCCACTGTCTCAGCCTCTGGTCACTCCCATTTCTCATCTAGTCTCCTCTTGTTTTCTTGCCATTATGTTATTTATTGCTTAACCCAGATTTGGATCTGAGAATTTGGCCAAGTATCCTACATTACTCATTTTAGTGAGATTGGCTTCTTCCTGTAAAACTTAGGACACAATACTTGGCACATCCTCTCCAGAGGGAACTGGTTACAACTCTCTGCAGTTCCTAGCTTATGAATGAGACATTTTCAAAAAAGTCTTCTATAAGCCAGTTCTTTAGAACTGGGAACATACTTTCCCATTGAAACAACATTATATATGATGGTTGTTCCTAAACCAGGACACAGTATAATTAATGGTTACCTAGTCTTTAATGTGCTGGAATTAGGCTAGGATAGTGAGGATAGGGAAGGATCTAAGCCCTGCAGGTAGTTATCTTTCATACTTTGAAACTTGCCCCAGGCGATGTGTTGAAAGGCAAACTTTTCCTCCTGCCTTTCCTAGGCTTCTGATAACCCAGTATCCCTTTCACAAACAACCCAAACCTCCCAAGGCCTCAGAATATTCCAACTTTAAATTATCTACCAATCTCATTTTATTTACAACTTTGACATTTATTTTTCACTTGTTTCTAGTTGAGAGATAATATATTGTCCCTAACTTGTGAAGTTCAACATTTCTCCCTGGAGGGGGTTAAGGGGTAGGGGTTAGGAGGAACAGAAAAAAAAAAACACAAAAAACGGTGTTTCTCCATGTTATTGGACAAGTTTCTGCCCGTAATTACTGGAAGAGGCAAGATCTATCAGCATTACTAGTTGTAATAATAGCCCTTACATTTAACATGGTATTTAAGGATCACTTTGACTGCCCTGGGGTTGGTATTTATGGCATTACTGTTGTAAATGATGGTGAGAAAGGAGTAGGTGGAAGATGAGAGTCTGCAAAATTGGGGAGGAGAAAGCTTTCTAATCCTCCAGTTATTCTTAGAAGTCAGCATTTAAGTGAATAGAAAAGAAAAACCAAATAAACTTTAAAGTTCACCTTGAACTTTTTTATGTAAATACAAACTATTAAAATGACTAATTTTAGGTAATGATCCTAGTTTAACATTTATCAAGTGAGTCAGTACTCCATAATTTTTGCTCTAAGGAACTTCACATTAATCAACATATGCATCATAGTGAGTGGTAGACTTACTAAATAACACACGTGAAAAAGGAAAGGGGGTGTAGAAAAGAACATGACTTGTTTAGGGAAGAAGGAGTTTGATGTAACCAAAATGCAAGGCTTATGACAAGAGTAAATAGCATTTATTATTTTGTGTCAGGAATGTCTCTCAGTACTTTGGAGCTAGAAACTTAATCCTCACAACATTCCTTTGATTTGGAAGCCATACTATTGATAAATCTTACAGAAAATTGAAGCCCAGATCTGCCCACAGTCAGTTGTCTGGTAAGTTAGTAGGTGTGGGAGCTGAAATTTTAGCCCATACTCTTAAACCATTTAGCTTCACTACTTCTTTGGTATTTTGGAGAAGAGTTTAGACCCAGACCAGGTTGGGAAGGGCATTGAATACAAAGTGAAAAAATGAAAAGGGAATTGATAAGCTGTACACAACTAGGAACCATAGAAGTTTTCAGGCATTGCAAGATAGTCTGAGATGTATTGTTAAAAACAACAAATTTTGCCAGCACTGTGTAGAAGGGAGAAAAACTAAAGACAGGAAAAAGTTTATTCATTCAGCAAATAATTACAAGAGGCTCCTATACCAAGCCCTCTTCTAAATAAGGCAGGCAGGGTCCCTGCCCTCCTGGGGTATTCATTCTAGATGAAAAGTCAGACGGCAAACAGTGGCAGCACTAGAATAAGGGAAGAAAGTGAACATAGCCTTAAGGAAGGCCTCTTTAGGAGGTGATATTTGAACTTCACTTAATCAACATATGTAGTCATAGTGAGTCAGTGGTAGACTTACCGAATAGCACATGTCGCCAAATAAGCACCAACAGACAAGGACCCATGAGGAGAGCCCAGATGAGAGCTGTCCAGGCAGAGGAGCCCTCTGGGAGAGTAATTAGAACAATGTCTGTGTTTGATTGCTCCTGTGTCTGAAGTCTCTGTGTGGCACTAGTCAATTTGGCTCAGTGGATAGAGTGTTGGCCTATAGACTGAAAGGTTCTGGGTTCAATTCAGGTCAAGGGCACATGCAGGGGTTGCAGGCTCAATCCCCAGTAGAGGGCATGCAGGAGGCAGCCCATCAATGATTCTCTATCATCACTGATATTTCTATCTCCCTTTCCCTTCCTCTCTGAAATCAGTAAAGCTATATGTATATTTTAAAAAACAACATAGCAGGCACTCTGTACATGTTTTTTGGTTAGACAGGGAGGCCAAGGATTGTGAATGATGATGAGGGCTTGAACTAGAGCAGTGCCTCAGTAAAGTGAGCAACTTTACATGAAAGTAATTAGCTTAAAACTCTTAACTACTTAAATTAAGCATCCTATTTTTTAAAAACTATTTTATTGATTTTTTACAGAGAGGAAGGGAGAAGAATAGAGTTAGAAACATCAATGAGAGAGAAACATCAATCAGCTGCCTCCTGCACACCCCCTACTGGGGATGTGCCTGCAACCAAGGTACATGCCCTTGACCAGATTCGAACCTGGGACCCTTCAGTCCACAGGCCGATGCTCTATCCACTGAGCCAAAGAGGTTAAGGCAAAGCATCCTATTTTGAACCTTGATTTTTTCTTTAAACAAAATATTAATTCCTGGAAGTCAGCCTAAATGAAATGTTTAAAGCTGGGGCTCTGGAGTCAGATGCCTGACTTCAAATCTTACCTTTACCCTTAATTAACTTTTCATCTCTGGGCAAGTGTCTTATTTCCTTATGATTCAGTTTCTTCATCTCTAAAGTAGGTTTTCATGCAGATTAAATTAAATCCTATAAAGTGCTTAGCACAGTACTTTGCGTATAGTAAATGCTCAATAAATGTTAGCCATTATTATTTTAGACAGATGTTTGCTTATATTAACACAGCCATTTGATATAATGGACAGCAGAAAGGTAAATATTATATTCAGACCTGAGTGTGAGTACTAGCTTTGTAGAGGTGTTTAAACCTTTCTGAGCCCCCATTTTTTTATTTATGAAAATGGAAATAACTAGCTCATAAAGTTTTCAATGAGATAATGTATCTAAGAGCCCCCAGTATCATACCTCATTGTAGTTGGTGCTCATAAAGTGATTGCTATTATTATTTATTACAATTGTTATGTGTAATTGCTAGCTACATAGGTTTTTCCAAGTTGAGACACCACATTTTGCTCATTCAGTGATTGACAGACATTCAGGTTGGCTTCACTTATCATTGTTTTATTAATGACACTGCTATGAATCACTTTGGACAAATTACTTTGATAACAGAAGGGGACACAGGTGGCACTGACTTCCTTGGACATGTTCTCCAAAGTGGAATTGTCTATCTAATAAAAGAGTAATATGCAAATTAGGTGGCACTCCACTACACCCAAACCACGCCCACCAGCCAAGCCACGCCCACCAGCCAATCAGAGCGCCTGTATGCAAATTAGGCAGCCATGGAGCTACAGCAAACAGGATGCTTGCTTGCCCTGACTATGGAGGAAACTAAACTTCCCACCTGCCTAGGCCGGCTGTGGCCTCCGCTCAAGGCAACAAAGTTTCAATTATAGAAGATAAATAAATCCCAGATACCTGTTTCCAGCCAGTCTCACTGGGAGCTGTGGCCAGCCTGCAAACAGCCATCAGCCCCTCACCCAGGCTGTCCAGGCACCCCAGCATGACTCCCACCCTGATCCAGGATACCCTTCAGGGCAAACCAGTCGGCCTCACCCATCCACCAGACCTCTATCCTATATAATCAAAGGGTAATATGCAATTTGACCCTAACAGCAGAACAACTGGGAATGACTGGTCACTATGACACACACTGACCACCAGGGACAGAGGCTCAATGCAGGAGCTGCCCGTGGTGGTCAGTGCACTCCCACAGGGGGAGCTCTGCTCAACCACAAGCCAGGCTGATGGCTGCCAGCACAGTGTGTATATATGCATATATGTAAACTAGGGGCCTGGTGCACAAAAATTTGTGCACTCAGGGGGTGGGGGTCCCTCAGCCCGGCCTGTGCCCTCTTGCAGTCTGGGACACCTCGGGGGGGATGTCCACCTGCTGGCATGCCTGGCCAGCCTGAGTGAGGGGCTGAGAGCCATTTGCAGGCTGCCCACAGCCCCTTCAGGGTTCGTGCACAGTGGGGTGGGAAGGCTGGTGAGTGCAGGCCTGGACGTTTCCCACCAGAGGGCCCACGATTGCACACGCCTGGTGGGCACACACCGCTGAGGGGACACACCTGGCGCAGAGTTGGGTGGCAAGCCAGGGGCGGACGCTGGTGCAGAATCCCTCGGTGGGGCCCTGTTTCTTAGCAAACACACCCAGGATGGAGCTGGGCAGTGAACTGGCTTCGGATTCTCCGCACTGTGCAGCAGACGCTCCCGCATGCCCTGTGGAGGCCCCTGGGGGGCGGATGAAGGTAGCGGACCCTGGACGGGTGTTCCTGGACACCCTGCGGATGCCCCCAGGGCAGAGCCAGGCAGTGGACCCAGGACAGGCGTTCCTGGATGTCCCGCAGAGGCCCCCGGGGGGCAAAGCCAGGCAGCAGACCCAGGACGGCTGCTCCTGCACACCCTGCAGAGGCCCCGTGCTCCTGCATGCCCCAGGGAGGCCCCCAGGGGGTGGAGCCAGGCAGTGGACCCGGGACAGGCGCTCCTGGAT